>OX457045.1:29388881-29392564 GCA_949752735.1 Lumbricus terrestris | reverse complement strand
AAAATTTAATCAGGTCACTACATAAAAACTAAACGGACGTCAGTTGCAAAACATTGAGTTAAGATGATTTAAGACGAGACATCAGATTATTTTCATTCATCACTGATGCAGCAGCCACGGTGAAATGATCTGCTTCCCCTTGTATTGGGCCTACATCTGAATGACAGCGCACTTCCATCGCATAATGAACTGAGTTTGGCATGTACGGTTTCCAGAGATTCTGCGATTTAACAACGTGTGATAAACAAAATATTCTCAATTACCTGCGGAGTACCACTCGCTTGAGAGTCACCGAATCTACAACTACAGTCTGCCAGCAGTCTATACACAGTGCACATTGTACATATATATTGGCTCATCTTCTGCAGCCGTCTGTGGTCATGAGGAGGGGAACATCAACCACCAATCACCCAGCATGCATCAGTCCATGATCATTGAACTCATTGAACCGACGACCATCTCAAAATCCGACGAGTCAGATAGACCAGAAAGCCATGTCAACAAAGAGTTAATTGGATTGACCATATCAAAATTCGACTGAGCAGACAGACGCTAATAAATAATTATATATTGTACATTGTATTAAATCATGTCAAAATCCTACAGAGCAGTTAGACCAGAATGCCATATTATGTTGTGGCATGGAGATGGTTGAATGGAAACATGCTGGTTCGAAGATCAAATGGACCCCGTTTCGATACCCAGTCCCCAGATGCCCCCCATTACTCAGCCTTCAGCTCCGACTTACAAGTATACCATGCAATAGATTCGACTCATATCCTCATCTGCTACTACCATAATCAGTCACGTGTTCTATTCTTGCTGTCCTTTGAATTAATCAACCATATTTTTATTTTTTCTATTCTTTCTTGCATTTGCTATGGCATTCCGACAAGCTCACTACTCAGAGGCGCTCCTGGCTACAGCGAGGACACTGCGTCAGAGTTTCACGCCGAAGCGCACGAGTGAAGGACTTGCTTAAGGATCACGGTTCATACTCGGCGACCTGAGGTGGATTCGGACCTGGATTCTTCTGGCTCCAAGGCACCGAACCCTCCACTACCCCACTTCACCCAACATAGGCCTATATATATATATATATATATATATATATAATATGAGAAAGACCCTATTAAGAACTGTGGGGACACTGTGTTCAAAACGTCTCCATGCAAGTAGATAAGCGTGGAGTCATGTATTCCGGAGCTGCTACAGTTGCACATGCATGCATAAACAAGGAATTAGTACAGATTTTGCCGAACAGTCGATGACTGTGACACACAGAGGACACGAACTTGGTAAAATTGTGACCGGTGGAAAATCGAGCAATTCTTTTTGTCACATACATGTAGGTGACAGCACTGTTTGTAATTAATCGCCATGAAAAATGTTCATCATGCAATACTCAGTTAATTCATTCCAATTTAAATAGCGCGCTTTCTATTTAGCAGACCAGCTCCCACCCCACTCCGCCCCATGATAGAACGTCGAAAACCCACAATTAATAGACGCATCCCTTCGTTCTCAAAAGGTCTTCATAAAGCGCTATACTAAGAGAAATTAATAATTATGTAAATAGGTCCTACATGTACATTCACTTAGCCATGATTGTGTAACTGAATTCTTTCTTTAGAAATCATTCAATGACATCAACAGCAATGCTATGACAAAACAATATTTAGGTTAGATTAGCAAAGCGTCAACTGACATTAATGGTTGTGTCATTATGCAAATTTGTAATTAAACATAAAATCTTTTATATTATTTTGTCATATTTAAGTCAACTGCATTGTATTGCTTACAATATATTTTCTCGGATGAGCTTGCCATATACGAGTGAGATATCATTCCATCATGATATCGACTTTTGATTAGCTTTGAAATATAGTTGCATTGAGACGGCGAATGATGTAAGAGAGACAGACAGACAGACAGACAGACAGACAGACAGACCAGTACCCTTCTTCCCCACCCTCACTTTACCCCATCCCCACTCCTACTCCCCACCCCACTTTTTTCTCCCATTCCAGTCGCCGCCCGACCCTCCGAACTCGTCGGTCACCTTGTCTCGACGTGTGTGGGAGACAGACAGACAGATAGACAGACAGATAGACAGACAGACAGACAGACATACAGACAGAGATAAACATATACAGAGACAGAGAAGACAGAGATAGAGACAAACAAAGGTAAGGAAGACAGACAGACAGACAGACGGAAGGAGGAAGGGAGAGACGGAGGAACGGACGGGCGGACCAGAGACAGAGACAGAAGTAGAAGCAGAGATAAATAAATGCAGACAGAGACAGACAGAGAGAGAGAGAGGAAGAGGGATGGAGGGAGGGAGAGAGGGAGGGAGGAAGGGAGGTAGGTAGAGTGGAACAGGAATAATAAATGTCTTTCTGTGTATGTCTGTATGTCTGTGCGTGTCTTCCTCCTTCCGTCTCTGTGTCTCTCTAATCTCTATGTCAGTGCCATTTATATATCAAGACGTTCTTCATATTTATCTGACGGCGGAGGGGGCGCTGTGCCGCCGTCTCTTGTATTATTTTTTATACTAGCTGGGGTACATGGCGTTGCCCGGGAATTTTAGGATTCGCCCCGTTCCAGGCCAATACCCTACTCCCCACCCACTCCTACTCCCCATCCCACTTTTTTCTCCCATTCCAGTCGCCGACCGACCCCCTAACCCGTCGGCCACCTTGTCTCGACGTGTGTGGTAGATGGCATGTAACCGCTACGCCACCTTTGAAATTTTGGTTTCCCGGCAAATCCCCCCCCCCCAACAATGCCCTGCTCCGACCCGGCTCCTGCGGTGCGAGGGGTAGGCACCCGACGTTGACCCGAAAATTTAGGATTCGCTCCGCTCCCGCCGCCTCCCGGCCAATTCCATACTTGCCCACCATCACTTCACTTCATCCCATATCCTCGCTCCTACTCCCAACCTTATTTTCCCCATCCCCCTCAGCCACCGACCCCCTAACCCGACGTTCCACGTTGCCTCCACCTGTCTGGGGCACTGTGCATTGGCCGATAAATTTCGCTTTTGGCCCACTCAAATCCGCTCCAACCGCCGGCTCCCCAACCGCCTGCTTCCCACCCAATGCACCCACTCAACCCCACCCCACCCACTCCATCCACACCAACCCACCCAACTCCCAATCTCATCACACTCCGACCTCCTAACCGGTACGCCTCTCGTGATATTTGCGTTTACCGGCAAATTGTTTTTATTCCCTCCCCACCAACAACACCCACCCGGCCCGGTGGAAGCACGTGTGTGTGTTGGGTGGGGTGAGGTGGCCAGTGCCACTGTAGTACTATAGCTGTGTAGCTGCAACGTTTCAGGTGAAAATGTGTGCAAGCATGTGAACGGAATGGAAATTTATAGCGGAAATGATGTTTTCGTTCCCCCACCCTGGCCCCCACGGTGGTAGAGATTCGCCAACCCGACCCACCGGGTGTCCCATGCCCAGACCGACACGGTAGTGAAGGTTTGGAAAGAAAAGATAAAAAAGCTTTTAAAAATGTGGAAATGCGTCCCGGTCAAACAGACAAACACACACGCGCGCACACACACACACACACACACACACACACACACACACACACACACACACACACACACACACACACACAACCTTTCCTTTCATTTATATAGATATGATGATGCCAATGGTTGA
>OX457045.1:29338881-29383881 GCA_949752735.1 Lumbricus terrestris | reverse complement strand
AGGAGTTCGAGTCCCTTTCGCCCAAAGCTGCCGTGGGGATAACGAACTCAGACGAGCACCGGAAAGAGGGTGCTGTCGCGCGTCGACAAACCGCCGCGGAGACATGTCCTGTAGGCCCTGGTACCCATGAAAGAAGAGAATCTGGACGTTCCTCCCTGTCGTTCACACTTGAGGTTCCCGTAGGTGGTTCCCTGTCGCCCCGGCAGTACGCCGCCACACTAGGGGAGGGGGGCGAAAGTAAGCGAGTAAGTGGGGCATCCCTTGCAAGCGCTTCCGATCCCCTAGCGGTTAGGGCGGGCGTAACAAATGGTACCAGAAGTGGGGTAGAGGTGGAACAAGGGGAACAAGTGGAACAGGTGGAACCAAGAAAATTTGGAAGGACAGAATTTCCTGGAGAGAGAGAGAAGTGGGAAGGCGAAGAAATGGCTTATTATGGCGCTAGACCCAAGCGTCCTTCGGACTACCCTGTTACCGCAGCAATTGATGCGGGTTTTGATTTTGAATTTTACATGAGAGATAAACAAGCGAGGTTGGTTAACAGAAAGCTTGGAGGAAATAATTATGAAAGTGAAGGTTCGGAGGTAACTGATCTGCGACCCTTTCATAACGTTCTGTTGCATCCTAATATGTTGAATTTGGATAAAGGTTGTGTTGGGATCCTTGCTAACTCTGAGTGTATAGTTTCAGATATGGAGGATGGGGATTCGGCGCTGCCGAGGGAACTGGGACTCCCGACTTCGGATGCACATCCCGGGCACCCAACCCTAGTCCACCCTCGGGCTACCACCTTCCCACCACCGCCTCCCTCGTCGCACCCTTTCGCCGTCCGAGCCCCTCCTGCTCCGACCCCGAACACAATCGGTGGTGTCGTCAAGTCGAATCCTTGGGTGAGAACCGTCACCCCGGTCACAGCCTCGGTGTGCAAACTGTCCGTATCCGTCGTGTCGTCGACTCAGTCAATCATGTCGACCTTGTCCTCGTCGTTGAAACCACAGGTTACACAAAGTTCCGCCTACCTGCCCTCGAATCCTGGCCCTCCCGCTCACCTGTCAGGTTGTCAACCAACAACCGCTCTGTGTCGGCCGGCTTCCGCCTACGATGAACGATTCTGGGTGACCACACGAGCAGCCCAGAACAACCTGGAAGCGAAGTTCCATGTTGTGTCTACATCCGGGAGCGAAAACAGTCAGTTCCAGTTCGAACAGTATGCTGCACCGCCTACAGCTGAACCTCAACCAACGATCCAAGGTCGTTTTCAGCCGAGTACGACTCCAACCTCGTCGGTCACTGTGCAGTCCCAATCACGCGTGAGCAGAACTGTTGATTCGAAATCCAGACAGTATATGAAATTGGACAGGTACAATGGAAAGACATCGGTCGAAGCTTTCCTAAAGAAATTCGAGATCTGTGCGAACAGAAATGGTTGGACAGATGGAGAGAAATTCGCCCAGCTGACCTGTGCCTTGACAGAGCCAGCTGACCAGTTGCTCTACGAGTTCGACTCCGAAACCATAGCATCCTGGTCCGACCTGGTTGATCGTCTACGCCTGCGGTATGGAAGCTCCGATCAAGCCGTCCTCTACCAGACCCAATTGAACACCCGACGGCAAAAGATGGGTGAAGACCTCAGCTCTGTAGTACGAGACATTCGACGAATCATGATCCTGGCGTTCCCTGGTCCCACCTCGGTGCACAGTGAAGTCATAGCGATTCGTGCCTTTCTCGACGCCCTGCGAGACAGAGACTTAGCCATGAAGGTTCGTGAGAGAGAACCTACCACCTTGGACCATGCTTATAAGACTGCCATGCGTTTAGAGGGTTACCGTCAAGCAGATGATGGTAACCTTGGCCGCGATGAACATCGACCCAGTTGGGTAAAAACTGTAACGGAAGTAGACTCTGCCCCTGCTGACAGTCAGAGACAATTCCAAGAAATCGTGTTGAATAGGCTGGAGCAGATGGAAGCAAGAATAAACGTCATATGCAGCAGCCCCTCCGGCGATGGACAATTTCGCCCCTGGCGGCCCCGAAGTCAAGTTCCACCCAGGGCGGAACCTACCTTCGGAAGTCAGAGAACAGTTAACCGGTCATCCAGGTTCCCCGCGGGTGACCGTCGCTGCTTCGAGTGTCAACAACCCGGTCACTTTGCTCGAGTTTGTCCCACTCGTTACCACGACTCGACGCCGGAGGAGGAGGGAGAAGGACTGGAACACAATGAAGCACGCCAGGCTCAGCAGAAGAGCCGCCCTGCGCAGTGTCGTCGAGTCATCGTCTCAACCGCTGTCCCGGTGTCGTCGAACTGCAAAGTAAAAGAAAAGCCTTCAGTGAGGCGTTCGAATCCAAAAGTCGCTGGAAAATCCTGTGTTATCCCACGAGCATCGGTCGAAGCGGAAGCGCTACCACCAGAAGGAGTTCCTGTTCCAGACAGTCCTGGGGGGAAGATCGATCAGCCCAAGGTGGTGGCCCGAGTCCCGCCTCGTCGGGGTGTGCATCTGCCCTCCCACTTCGCCAGCCCTACCTGCGGTGGAATGTGGCCTCTACCGACTTTCGTCGGGCTTCGTGGTGCTAACATGCATCCTTCCTCTGGTCTCGCCGCCTATCGAGACAGAGAGAGGAAACGCACCAGAGTTCCGCAGAATCGTCACTTTCTGTCGAGAGGCACCATTCCTCACCATCGCTGGCGAGATCACCAAGAAAGCTTCGTGCAGCCTGGGGGGTATAACGAGTAATGTAGTGTAAGGTGATGGTAACGTCGCGTAATGGCGACGAGTAGAGATTGTGGCAAGAAGCCTAGGTTTTAGTTCCTTTGGATGAATAAAATGTTTATTTTATAACTTTGATCTAGGTTAGATCATTGGGGGTAGATTAGAATTGTTTACTTGTGTTTTATTGCATTGTTGCTTTTATTGCCACAGAAGAAAGGCAAAATGTTGTGCTTGCATGTTAGTTTAAGATTTGATGTGCATAACCTTGATTGCAGATTAAATTTTGAATTTAAAATGTGCTAGAGTAGGAGCAAATTGCATTTGTGCATTGATTGAAAAGCAGTCTGCTAGAATTTGGTGAATTATCCTGATGTATGCATTGGCCTGAGTAGTCGGTAAGTGAGTAAGTTGTAGACTAGTAGGCAGACTGATGTTGTTGCAGGCATTAAGAATTGCATGCGAAGGTGAGACTAAGGACCTGTTATTTGGTAAGAGCGGTAATCCGTCCAATCGTCGCTATTGGTTGCTCAAGTGTACTCTTTCCTGTGTGGAAATGGAGGTGTAGAGGTCATGGTGCATAGGTACGCTTCCCTAAGCGGTAAGGCCTGGTGTAGGTAGCTCAGCCTTCATGTAATGTGTCTTGCCTGTAATAATGATTAGTGCCAATGTCTATGATTTTTATCTTACTAGGAGAGTACGGCTGTGGAAATGGTTTGACATAGGATAATAAAATTCTTAAAGAACACTGCATATATTCAAGATTGCTGTTGATACTTAGCTATTTGTCATGTTGAATAATAGTCTAAATTCTTATATAAAAGTTGTTGTAAGGATTGAGCTTCTGATTAAGCAGTAACTGGGAAACAGTAGTAATAATTGACTAGGAATCTAAGGTGTGTATTGCCCTGAAGAAGTTAAGTAAACAGATCGGTGATAAACTTGTAGGTAGACTGAAATTGTTGCAGGCATTAAGGGTTACATAGAAGAGGAGACTGGTGGTCTGTTAGTTAGATGAGCGGTAATCCGTCCAATCGTCGTTATTGGTTGCTTGAGAATTTTCCTGTGTGGAATGAATGAGATGTACTCTTTCCGTTGGTGGAAATGAATGAGATGTAATAAGCGGTAATCCGTCCAATCGTCGTTATTGGTTGCTTGAGAACTTTCCTGTCTGGGAATGCATGAGATGTACTCTTTCCGTTGGTGGAAATGGATGTAAACTTTTTCCTGTGTGGAAATGATGGTGAGATATTCTTTCCGTTGGTGGAAATGTGTGTACTTGGTCCTATGTAAACTTCCTGTGTGGAAAGGTGACGTAGAGGTAACAGCGTAGGTCATGGAGTCAATCCGTCCTAGTAGGCATAGGTACGCTTCACTAAGCGGTAAGGCCTTATGCAGCTGGTTCAAGCCTTGTTGTAACGTGTTGTGCCTGTAATAATGTGTCAGCTACTGATGTGATGATTTGTGCCTGCTGAGAGTTAACTTTGGGCTGGATACATAATGACAGAAAAATGATTCATCTGAAGTTTAGTTGCTTTTTAGATGAAAACTGCCTTAAGCCAAATTGCTTATATTTCGTGTTAGTCTAAGTTGTCGTTAATGTTGTAGCTAATAACATGTTAACTGCGCTAGGATTATCTGTAGGATTTGGAGCCGAAGCATGATTGTATGTGTTAGAGGACATTCTCTTGGTTTGTGGCTTCGAGCTGTTGCTGGAATGGATTGTAGTACATTGTTTACTGTAACTGTTTGATGTGCATTACCTGAAACCTGGGTGGGAGGATAACCCGATAGCACCTGATAATATGTAAGAGTATGGATAATATTTCTATTGGGATTTCCAACCCTGCTTTAGTTCAGAGACTTTGTGTCTGGTAGTTAGTAGTCCCGGGGTTCGTGGAAGCAGAGACTGGTGATTAAACACCAATGGCCTGTATTCCGACGAGGATTGGGTAACCAATGGACGTAGTTAGTAACCCTAGTGAGGTAAAGGCTGGCCTAGTGGTATGCTTTCTCTGAATCGCCTGATACCCTGACCGATATGCCTTTGCTGAATTGTGGTCTGCGTGGAGTAGGGAGCGAGAGTGAGTTGGAGACCTTCAATTTAAGTAGACGTCCCTCCCTCTTTTTGCTGGTGATTCCGAACGTATGGTTTCAGGGAGATTGCAAAGTAAGGATGTTACATGAGCGTAAACATTGCCCTGCAGTCACCTTGAGAATTTAAGCGGCTGTGTTGTTAGGGTTAAGTTGTTATGAGTAAAGCGTGCTAAGATGTCGTACTTTGTATGCCTGAACTTTTACAACAAGCGTTGCTAGGAGGCTAATTAGTTGATCTCCCTGTGGTGAATTAGGAACCCTGTTGGTTCTTAGAGTTAAGATGAGATTTCATACAGTTGCCGATGTAGAATTGCCTGCTTACTGTTCAGACTGTTCTCAAGCGGCAATGTCTTTTAGTATAGTAGTGATGACCCTGCCTTAGCAACTCCTGTACAACGGATTCAGTACGCGACCACTGCTGAATTTTCCAGTAATATGGAAAATTCGGGTTAAGGAGGGGAGAGTGTAGCGTTTTGGGAAAAGCTACAAAATTATACTTATTTTTATCCATGTTGGCCATAACGGTTAATTAACTCTATGCTGCACCAGAGCGAGGCTGCAGACATTACGCCAGCATGACGTGTGACCTTTTAGATGACGTGGCGAAAGCGTGGGCGCCGCTGATTGGCCAAGAGCGGCACGTGATCTAAAACAGCGGTAAAAGGTCGCTTCCGATTGGCTGTTGGACCAATCTAGGTCAGTAGGACGAAGAGACGCAAAGAGGTGAAACCGACGAGAAAGACTAGGCCATCTTTTTGAATAGAAATTCGTTTAAAACTAAGTTTTCGGGCATCTAAATTAATAGGAAAGTCAACTAAATTAATAGATAATAAAGTAAACGACCGCTGGTCGCCTCCGGTGGAAGGAGAACGTCGAAATAGGCAAAACCGCTTAGGAATCAGGGAAGTAGAAATAAATTAAAGTGTAGCGTGCTGAATCTGTAAATGAATGAATGTTTAAAATGGCCGGAACGCGTTGATATAAATTATATAGCGCATTACAGGTAGAGCGAAGGATAAATTAGCGCTTGTGTTAAGAGGCGTGAATATATTGAAAGAGTTGCTAGAAGTAGCCTTGCGATATAACTGTTGCTGTGGTCGTGGTAAATTAGTGCAAAGTGTTGATGTTAATTCGTTGCTTTCGTGTAACTGATTAATAGCGTGATTTGACCTTCTGCAGTAGTTAAGGAAATAAGAACTGAACTGATAGCCTAGTTATATGCAGGAGCATAAGAGATAGGTATCAAGTAATGCAGAGTGTGTAATAACCAGCCATAAATGCTGTGTAGTGTTAGGAATACTTTGTGTTGAACTGATAAGTATTATAGGCAGAATTGTATTTGCACAGGTTGCTGCCAATTGTATATTAATTAAGTAGTAGTGAAAGAACCAAATAAAGTGTTGCATATTGAACTAGAATTGAAGGTGATTCACTGACTGACTTGCAATTAGTTGTAAAACAGAATAATCCCATGTCTCGGGTCAGATCTTTGAGGGGGGACGCCCTAGAGGAATCGGATGATTCGGAGGGAGGACGGACAGTCAGTAGTGATGAGAGATTGATAGAGCGCCAGATATATCCAGCCAAATACTCTCCGCCACCTCTTCAGGAGTTCGAGTCCCTTTCGCCCAAAGCTGCCGTGGGGATAACGAACTCAGACGAGCACCGGAAAGAGGGTGCTGTCGCGCGTCGACAAACCGCCGCGGAGACATGTCCTGTAGGCCCTGGTACCCATGAAAGAAGAGAATCTGGACGTTCCTCCCTGTCGTTCACACTTGAGGTTCCCGTAGGTGGTTCCCTGTCGCCCCGGCAGTACGCCGCCACACTAGGGGAGGGGGGCGAAAGTAAGCGAGTAAGTGGGGCATCCCTTGCAAGCGCTTCCGGTCCCCTAGCGGTTAGGGCGGGCGTAACATCTATATATATTTATATCTATATATTTTTTTATCTATATCCATATTTATCGATGATGATGATGATGATTGATGATGATGATGATGATGATGATGATGATGATGATGATGATGACGATGACGATGACGATGACGATGACGATGATGATGATGATATTTATATATATACACATTTATATTTATATATATATTTATATATGTATATATTTATATCTATATCTCATCTGTTGACCATTCATCGGTGTTACTCGAAGTGAAGCTAAAGCTTACTTTACGCGGGTCAGCTCTTCCCACCTTCTTTTGTCTACTTAATAATTATTATTTGTATAATTAGTATTTATATTAGCAAAAGACATAATTCTGGTTCTATAGATATTCGCAAGGACCTTCTTTTTATTTCTGCATAGCTGTTGTTGTAAGCAAACAAATTTGCAGAGCTCGTTGTTGTCAATTAAACATCAGCATCGATTAACTTTCAACAACAAGCGAGACTTAGGCCCATACTCCCAGGCCACCATTGAGGTAGGTGCTAAGGGTGCTAATGCCCTGCTTCAGTAGGGGGGGGCAAAATTTTTACGATAGTCACGGTTAAATGTTTTAGTAGCAAGAGCCTGAAAAATGCAAAGCTGGAAATTAAGAATATACTGGTATTTTTCAAAGAGGTTTCTTATGCAAATTTCTCGGTTTCATCTTGTGTATAATATTTAATACGAACAGTTTCATTAGAAATTTGCTAAAAACCCAAAAGTAGTAGGCCCTAGTTAAAAACATGGGTGCCAATTTTCCAGGGGGCAAATTTGTCCCCCTTACCCCTATGTGCGGGCGCCCATGGCCTTACCACTAAAAATATTTCACAATCGGTCGTACGTACATTTTTTACTGAAGTTTGAAGTCTTGGAATTCGTGTTATTTTTCGTCTAAATCGATTACGAATGTTTCGGCAAGCAGCTACGCGACACACCCGTCTTACTCGGCCGCTAAATCCTGTCTAGGCTGTTGGTTCTCTGCCACGGCCCACGGGCATAATAATTCAATCAGTAGTGCACTGGAGAACTTGGAGTAAAACGTAGACCTATAAACTTTAAAAAACCTCTATCTTTTCGAGCTCAGATTTAGGCATCTTCTTCATGTAAATAGTAAAACAATAACTACTTAAAGTTCTTCACAAAAATATTAAGGACTGTTTTCATGTTTGAAATACTTTGTTACAAAACCCAAAGGAAAATTGCTGGTTAACTGACATTTCGGCAGTTGAAGTTGAAAGATTCATATCTTTCTATCCGTTCAAATTTATGAAATATTTTGGAATCATATTCTTGGTTCAATTCTCTAAATTTTTTAAACATTTAGAATGATTAATAATCAGACGTTGGAGATAATTATATGAAAAACAGTTTGGCTTACTTTTTCGTAACCACAGTGAATATCATGACTACTATACATGATTCAACTTTGACATCGAAGGACCACTTCAGACATACATCAAACAAAGATTGCAAAAGCATTAAGCTCTAAGTATCTTTTTCCGCATTCGACCAAAACGTTTCTGATAAGTTTATATATATGCCAGAATATGTCAGTACTTATCTTATCGCGATAATATATCATGCAACTATTATGACTATCCGCTCTGGCTTGAACGCATTTGCAGTCATCAGACACGTGCTATATCTCATCATTATCATCATTTATTTATTGTAACCAACCATCAACATACACAATAGACATAGTATAACATGCTTCACATTATCGGATGGTAACAAGGAAGGCCCTAAGGGATGAATATCCCGCTAACAGGGACACCTAATTACATATGCAATTTTAACAGATGGCTAGACGGTTGACATAATGAATTGAACAATAGGCTAAAAGAACAGCATGAGATGACAATTAATGTAGTAAACTTAACTAAAGAACGCAAAACAAACACAACAAATAATAATAAAGTAAAATAAAATCAGTGCCTACAAGGTTAAATATCTTTGCAGTCATTAACCAAGTAGTTGCGCAGTAATGTTTTTGCTCTTTGTAAACTGGAAGCTTGTTGAACATGACTAGGAAACGAGTTCCATATACCTGGTCCAGTATATTTAATATGGAATCTTCTTGAGTTTAAACGAGCGGATATGGCTCGATAATGAGAGGAGTTCCTGGTGGAATAGCAGTGAATTTCAGATCCTTTTTGGAAATACCCTGCAAAGTTAAAGGGAAGAAGATCATGGGTGAACCGATACATAAAGACCTACATGTGGGCCTACATCTAGAATATATGTTATTTCAAATCTGTGATTGCTCTCCAGCACAAAACTTGCATTTCTGAGGCACAGAATAATTCAGTTCGGGAATATAGGTATAACTATATACAGGGTGGGCCATGAAAAAGTAACCTCCGAATGTTTTTCCCCATATCTTGGCCAGAAGTAAGAATTTCGAAATGACATTTTACAGGCTTAAAGACAATTCATATTTACACATGATGACAGGATTTCATCAAAATCTTTCAAACACAGCAAAAGTTATACCACTTTTAGTGAGGCCACCCACCGTTTTTTGACGATTCAAAAACGAAACGCAACAAAAAGTAACAAAAACACGATTTTATTGAGTCTCATCTCAAATAACTGTTGTCAAATGAACTTGGTAGTGCTTCACAACTTGTGTTCAATGTGCCCACCACCAGTGCCAAAACTTCTTGTGAGTCTCTGTGCAAAGTTCTTGATGGACCTGTTGATTAATCTGACAGATTCCTTATTTACCAATTTGATTGTCATCTTGCTAAGTGACTTCTCAGTGACGTGCAGCTACGCTGGTACCCTGTTTCTTTTTTAAATAGTAATAATAATGATCATCCGGCAAAATCAAGGCTATTTGATAACAAATATTTGAGATGAGACTTAATAAAATTGTGTTTTTATTAATTTTTTGCGTCACCCTACTGAATCGTCAAAAAACGGTGGTGGCCTCACTGAATGTGGCATAACTTTTGTTCTGTTTGAAATATTTTGATGAAATCCGGCCATCATGTGTAAATATGAATTGTCTTTAAGCCTGTAAAATTTCATTTCGAAATTCTTACTTCTGGCCAAGAAATGGGCAAAATACCTTAGGGGTTACTTTTTAATGGCCCAGCCTGTATAAATAAGTCTGTTCTTGCTAAGATATCATCAAGATGCATTGTTCCCTAATTTTTTGCCTTTTTTATATCTGAAGCGCATGTAATACCATGATATATATACTATTTCATTCATTCATTCATTCGAGTATTTATATAGCGCCTCTTCAAGGAAACTACTCAGAGGCGCTCCCGACTCCAGTACGGACAAACAGAACAGTTTTTAAGTGCTTATAGAATGTGTCAGAGAGTGACCTAGGGAACAGGCGCAGCTCAAGTGGGAGGGCATTCCATACCACTGGGCCAACCACAGAAAAAAGCACGACTCTGCATGATGGAGGTACGAGCAAATGGGACAAAGAGTACTTCCCTAACAGCCGAGCGTAGGGACCGACCAGTCCGAGCACTTAACACAGGCCGACAAAGATCGAGTAGGTAAGATGGAGCAAGACCTAGCTGGCAGCGCCATATTAAGGACGAGATTCTGTATTCGATGCGCTGACGGACTGGGAGCCAATGCAGAACCTCCAGCATGTAATTTGTAACATGACCAAATTTGGGCAGATGACCAATGAGGCGTGCTGCAGCGCGCAGAATACGGTCAAGAGAAGATATATATAGAGTATCCGACAGCAGCGGCGGCATATAGATATATATAGAGTATCCGACGAATACCGTTGCGCCGATACAGTAACACAATATCAGTGAATTAACAAATCAGTCAACCAAGGAATGAATGAGTCAATCAATGTCAATGAACGAATGAACGAATCAATCAATCAATCAATCAATCAATAACTCTATGTCTGTCTGTCCCTCTTTGCTCGCCTGTCTCTCTATTCTATTCTTTCTGTCAGTTTTATCGTCCAGAATACTTCGTAAAATCAGAGAGTGTGCAAGAACGTACTCTAAAATCTTCATTTAGCATACTGCATTCTCAGTGTGCATTCTCAGTGTGCATTCTCATTATGCATTCTCAGTGTGCATTCTCATTATGCACTCTCATTATGCATTCTCATTATGCACTCTCATTATGCATTCTCATTATGCATTCTCATTATGCACTCTCATTATGCACTCTCAGTCTGTATTTTCAGTCTGTTCAAGGGATAAATGATCGTAAATCTCTTTCAGTTCTGCTGTCTGTAATCTGCCTATTTGTTCTTTAGTCTCTGCTTAAGCTTACACTTCGAATCAGTTCATAACTCAGAGTTCCGCTTGAATGCGCACTGTACCCGAGGAAAAAAGGTAACCCTTTTTCAAATTGGAAAATAAATGATAAACAATATTCATAAATTTTTTTAATTCAAATACCATTTTAATCCTGACATATAGGCTAGCCCTACAATTTATAAAAGATACCAACTGAATAAATAATCCGCAGCTGTGGTCGCCCAACAGTCCAGACCTCAATCCGGTTGACTGTCAAATCTGGAATGTACTGATGGAGCGCGTTTATCGTTCCCGTATAATTCATGACATTGATCATCGTATGGCGCATCTAATTGAAGAGCGCCATGGCAGCTGCTGCTGCTGCTGCTGCTACTGCTGCCGCCGCTGCTGTTTGACCACGTGATCATTGACCGGGTCATCAGTCAGTGACGTCTACATCTACGCTTGTGTATCCGTCAACAAAGGAGATATTTTGTAGCTGAACTTCACCTTTTTTGGCTTTTGAATGTTGAAAATTTAAGCTTTTCGGAGCTTTATCTCAAACGTTCATAAGCTTGACAAACTCACCAACATTTCCGAACAGCGTTAGGATCTGGTGGTAATAAATGCATGGCTACTATTGTTGTTCATTTCAGGCAAATGCTAGAAGATTTGACCGAATTATGACACTTTTGTTGAGGTCTACTTTTCATCGTGAGTTCGTGACACAGCATATATGATTAAATATAAGTATATGTACAGCCTCTCGTCCTCCTCCTTCTCCTCCTTCTCCTTTTCCACTTCCTCCTCTTCCACCTTCTCCTGCCCCTGTTCCTCCTGTTCCTGTTCCTCTTCCTCTTACTCCTCTTCCACACTGTGAAGGAGGAAGAAGAGGAAGAGGAGGAAGCGGAGGAGGAAGAAGAGGAAGAAGAGGAAGAGGAGGAAGAGGAAGAGAAAGAAGAAGAGAAAGAGGAGGAAGAGGAGGAAGAGGAGGAAGAGGAAGAGGAAGAGAAGGAAGAAGAGGAAGAGGAGGAAGAGGAGGAAAAGGAGGAGGAAGACGAAGAGGAGGCGCCTTTGAAACGACGATCGCCATCAACGATAGGCGGCGCTGCTGCTGCTGGTTCTGATGCTGCTGCTCTGCTGCTGCTGCTGCTTCTGCTGCTGCTGCTGCTGCTGCTGCTGCTGCTGCTGCTGCTGCTGCTGCTGCTGCTGCTGCTGCTGCTGGTTCTCATGCTAATGTTTCACTCTGCAGATGCTGAAGTGGGTGCGGTCGATTGTAGTTTGTGCGTCGTGTTCGCTCGTGTCTGCAGGTGTAGCAACGGTTGGCGACATATCTACAAGACACAGAAACGGTTAGTTCCACCCATCTGCAGATTATCTCTCATTGCTTTGCTTTACATCACACTCTGCGTCCATGAAGACAATATGATGATGATTGACGCAGAAGATTTTTGCATGATGCATCGATATGGCCTGTTGTTAGAAAGCATAGATCAGCGTTGCAGGGCTGTTTTTAAGGAATTTTTAGAACTGCACAACCTCTTCCTTCTCTTCCCTTCCTCCATGGCAAATTACTTTCAATTGAAGGACAATTATCTTTTTCACCAGTTTTAACTGCATAGAAGTGCTTCTACAACTGCACAAATTCATTTACAACTGCACATTTTGTGTAGAACTGCACGTTAAAAAAGCCCTGAGCGCTTGTGTGAAATTCCACAGTCAGCGCTAAGCGCATGCTAGTAGCGATTGAAATTATCCTCAGATGCTCATAATTGAATGATCATCCATCGCAATCGAGATGTTAGAAGTTTAGACAAGAGAGACGAAGATATGATCATATGAAGATATGAACATATGGACCAGACGAAGATATGATCATATGAAGATATGAACATAAATTATGATCGGACGAAGATATGATTATATGAAGATATGAACATATGATCAAGCAAAGATATGATCATATGAAGATATGAACATATGACCAGACGAAGATATGATCATATGAAGATATGAACATATGATCGGACGAAGATATGATCATATGAAGATATGAACATAAATTATGATCGGACGAAGATATGATCATATGAAGATATGAACATAAATTATGATCGGACGAAGATATGATCATATGAAGTTATGAACATATGACCAGACGAAGATATGATCTTATGAAGATATGAACATAAATTATGATCGGACGAAGATATGATCATATGAAGTTATGAGCATATGACCAGACGAAGATATGATCTTATGAAGATATGGACATAAATTATGATCGGACGAAAATATGATCATATGAAGATATGAACATATGATCAGACGAAGTTATGATCATATGAACATTGCAGTTGATGAGAAGATAATAATTATTTAACGTAGATCTACATCTGTATAGCATATATGTAACGACGCAGAATCGAAGTTTCTATGCTCGCCTTCCATGTGAGTTGGACTTTTCAAGTTTAAGCTAATTTTCAGTTTTTCCAATAGCACTATTGCATTGTCATTTGATTTCAATCAATCAGAAATCTTTCTAGGAGTCACCTATTATATAGTCATCTTCATAGCACAAGTGAAACGCTGTCCTAATTGTAGTAGGCCTAGTTAGCAACTTCCTTAGCAAACGGGATAATTATCAAATTGGACGAACACCAGATATAACACCTATGACATATGCAACAACAAATTAAGGAACACAGGGCAACGGTTGAGGCTTAACTAAACTCTATTCGCACCGTTGTGGCAGTTCTTTTAAAAAATCCATGCTCTGCAGCAATGAATAGACCGATGGAAATCCAAAATTCATGGTCTCGAATTCCCCGCCTGAGGGACAGAACAGATTCACCGTTCCACTTCCGCCCTGCAGTGAACTCAACCGTAAAGCAAACGTATACAAAATAGCGGTTGAATGTTAAAGAGGTGAAAAGGTCGGACTGCAGTCGCCATGAGGCAGAGGAGGAGCGCTAAGAAGAACAAATCGCTGACGGTTCATCGCTGACGGTTCATCGCTGCCTTTCGTGCATGATATTCGCTTAGGGGACAGCAACGTATGGCAAGAATACGTGTGTCCATCTGCTGTGCTACATCTATCTGTCTGTCTGTCTGTCTATCTGTCTGTCTGCATGTGACACCGACGAGGCTTCGGCCGACACTATAGACACTATATACACTATAGACACTATATATACACTATGGACACTATAGACACTATAATATATATAGACGTTGCAGTTAAAGTACGATATATGCTGCAGTCAGGCAATCGGAACATCTGAGCCCCTTGCATATTCGAAACCTACATGCAGTAGGCTAGCTTTGTATGCGCACTTGTTATAGCGCCTCTTCCAGCCCGCAACCTCTACTCAGAGGCGCTCCCGACTACAGCGCGGACACTGCATCGGAGTTTCACGCCGAAGCGCTGAGAAATTGCGAGTGAAGGACTTGCCCAAGGTCCCTACGCGGCGAGGTGGATTCGAACCTCGAACCTTCCGGCTTCAAGGCAGCGACGCCACCACTATACCACCGCTTATACGAATGATAATTATACATATATGTATATGTATGCATATTAGATTCCAGCAGCAGATATCTAAAGGCGTATACACTAAAGCCAAGAACAGAGTCAGTTTTCCTGAGCCGTTCTTCGTATCCGACGTTTTGTCCAGAGATTGATGTTCCGTGGAGGTCTGAGTCTGGGCGGATCATGCATGCAGCCGCTGTTAAGCAGGACTTCGCTATAATAATTATAAGAAGAAAGTCTGAAAAACGAAGGGAATTGGATGAATTAGAATCATTAAAGAGCGGAGGAGGCTTCCAGTTGGAGGAGAAAATCGGTGGGGTGATGAGTAGAAGAGCCTGTTGCAGATGACGGTGAGACAACGGTTGTATTGGTGGTAATTATGCGGACTTCTGGAGTTGAGATGCAGTGTATTTCTTGACGAACCTGTGATGAATACTTTTGAATAGTGACTTAGGAACGGGAAGGAGTGAGACAAGAGGATGACCGGGTGGCTTAGTGGTGAAGCTTTCGAGGAGGTGCTTTAGCTGGGAGTATTGCAATGAGTTTTCAGTGAGTGGAATGATTTAAGAAATTGGGAGATAATAAAAATTATGTGGTGATGATTGGACGGCCTGCATGGTGACCGCTATTGGAATGAATGTAGACTATATGGCCTACACGTGGTAGGCTATATAATTACTTCGAATTTCGGTGCAAATTTTGAAAATATAAATAACGCGAAAACAGAAACATCCGGTTGTCAGCAATTGAACTATAAACTATAGATTGTCAGCATTCTCAATTATGATAATCTCTTTGATACAGACACATTTTATATGTGTAAACACTGTTGGCCCAGTTTTCATTTACCGCTGAATGAAATCCGTATAATGCTCTCAAGTTTATAATTCAGTGGCAGCGAATGTAAACAATAAAAACTGTTTCCCAGTGTTGATCTGGATTTCTTTGCATATTAATTAACATTAGTCCGTAAAGAGCTCCCCAGCTGTATACACTGTCATTGTGAAGGTCATCTATCAATGAAGAGAAGTGGCAATACTACCTCATAATTTATTATGCCGAAATTAAGCCAGATATATTTGAGAAAAGAAAGTCGTCGAATCTTGATATACGTGAATCCTTCTCGAGATCGACCGAAAGAAACGGTTCGTCTCACAACATATGCTGGCTTAATACAATTAAGCGCATGCTCAAACTTTCATTACCATTACTTTACAAATATCCCTTCTTCTTAGCTTAGCAAAACCCAATCGAAAGCCAGATCCCTGTGTGTATAATTTATAAGCATAATCTGTAGGTAGACATAAATATAAAGTTTTAGTGATAATATTGTAAAAGCTGTCGATACTCGAACTCCTTTGTTTAGACTTAAGAGAAAATCCGACTATAATCTCTCTCTTCGAATGTGAATGATGACTATGCGATGATGCAGCCGCTGATCGGATAATTCCTTATTAAGAAGACCGATAGAAAACGTCACGCTTGAACGAACGCGAATCCATCAAAATGGCCGAAGACAATATCATCTGCAGTGCTGCAGAGTATACATATACATATACATATACATGTACATATATAGACGATGCTTCTCTTTGGCATGCCTACGCTTCGCTGCATGATTGCTCTGACGCATCATAATTACGTTCTGCACGGTATACACATAGATTACTGCTGAAGCTGGCTTCTCTAATCTTTACGCTCATATATAACTAGGTTAGCCACTGAGGAGAATGAAGTCCATCAGATTGGAGTCAGCTCCAGTCGGAGCAATTTCTCTATGAATACGGTATTCGGCCAGGAGCAGCTAGTGAGATGTCTTTTCCACCAAGAAACCGTCACGCCTACGCTCTACAACAGTCACGCATTTAATGCAACTATTGCTTATATAAATCCTGTGCGGTTTCTCAGTTACAAACAAATCTCACTTGCTGATTTCAATATGAAATCTGGCTGAAATGTGAAAAGCTTTCACTAGTGATCATCGCTGTTTGTCTAGTGAGCATCTCGGCTTCTTTAGCAAATTAGCTTTGTCAAACAAGCGAAATACGAAATTGCAAACCATTGCCGCAATTATCAACATGTGCATTTTAAAAGCTCTGACTAATTTAGGCTGCATAAAAACTATCACCCTGTAATTGCTGACTGCTTCTCGCTTTAGATAGCAGGACGATTACCCAATTGACTATGATGTGAAATTGTGAATCATAGAAGGATCGTGAACAAGGTTGGTAACATAAACGAGAGAATGTAGTAGTGACTGGGATGACGACGATCATCTTCATGAACCTCAGTCTGAACATTGAAGTTATAGTAATCTTTCTGCACCTGCTGTCCTGCAAATGCATTCATCCAGTCCATAGTAAGCGATGATTCATCAAGGAATGCAGTAGTTTGTCAGGCCATACCAGGTGAGGCAAGAGCAGCTGACAAACAGCCCAAAGATTTTTTTCCTAAATGTTCAGTAGTGTAAAATCATATTTTCAGGTACATCGAGCTAAACCAATTTCCATCAGAAGGAAACTTGTGGCTGCAGCATATGACTTGCCAATCACTTCTGCCGTCAAAGACTCAACTAAAGCACATAATATAGGAAACGTTTGATGATGCTTTTCAGCTCATCGACTTTGATGTTTTCTTATTCCACTGTCTAACAGATGAAGTGATCGATTGTTTTGATGCGTCTGTAACTACTATAAATCAAGAGTGACCTACAAACTGAATCAGCTGCTTCCTCGGTGCAGTCATCCCCCCACATTGCCCCCTCCGACAAGCCACGGACCGCCCGCCGCCACCGCTGCAACCGCCGTCGCTTTCTGTGTATACAGACGAAATCTCACTACGTCATCAGCGCAAATATTCGACGAATTCAACAGATAGAAATAGTTATGACGCACAAAAAATGCTAAGTATAGCTGCACTCGACAACATTATATATCCAACACGTTGTTCTAATGATCTACAGGGTGGGCCAAAAAAAGACCCCCCTAGGTTTTTTGCCAATATCTTGACCAAAAGTAAGAATTTCGACATGAAATTTTACAGTCTTAAAGACAATTCATATTTACATTTGATGGCCAGATTTCATCAAAATATTTCAAATAAACCAAAAGTTATGCCACTTTTAGGAAGGCCACCCACCGTTTTTTGACGATTCAAAAACGTAACGTAACAAAAAGTAGGTTTTTGCCAGTATCTTGGCCAAAAGTAAGAATTTCGAAATGAAATTTTACAGGTTTATAGACAATTCATATTTACATATTATGGCCAGATTTCATAAAAATATTTCAAACAGAACAAACGTTATATCACTTTTAGTGAGGTCACCCTAGGTTTTGTGACTTTTTGAATCATCAAAAAACGTATGGTGGCCTCACTAAAAGTGATATAACGTTTGTTCTGTTTGAAATATTTTTATGAAATCTGGCCATAATATGTAAATATGAATTGTCTATAAGCCTGTAAAATTTCATTTCCAAATTCTTACTTTTGGCCAAGATATTGGCAAAAACCTACTTTTTGTTGCGTTACGTTTTTGAATCGTCAAAAAACGGTGGGTGGCCTCCATAATAGTGGCATAACTTTTGCCCTGTTTGAAATATTTTGATGAAATTTGGCCATCATATGTAAATATGAATTGTCTATAAGAATGCAAAATTTCATTTCAAAATTCTTACCTTTGGTCAAGATATTGGCAAAAAACCTAGGAGGGGTCTTTTTTATGGCCCACCCTGTACACTCAACATTCACTATTAAACAGGCTGTGTTTACTTTTTAAGAAGCGAATACGCCAACCTGTGGAACATTTGCACTTTTTTATCATAGAATAGTTTCAATGTTGCTGATTTAGTCTATAATTGTTATGCTATAAGCTTACGCTTGCAGTGATTCACGTCATCTTAAGTGAGCGATGTTGTCGGCTATTCTTACTTGTGGATTGCACAGAGAAAAACGCGTCCGAGTAAATGACGGCGCTGACGGGTTAAGTGCTGGATGATCTGTATTCACTGCCTTGCTTTCAAATGGCGCTTTAGAAATAATGATTTACGATTAAGTCAATTATTGTGCAGATCTGCGGCTTAGGACATACTATAAATAGGCTTAATCAACGGAAGTCTTACTATTTTCAACATTTCCATAGTTATGATTACTCAGATCACCAGTCTCATCTGAAAAATGCTTCCATCGCAAAAGCTGATGCATAATAATAGGATATAATTATGTATCCTACACGCATGTCATGTCATGTCATGTCGCCTTCGTCGTATCGCGACGGTTGGCTACATGAATGGACCTATTATGCCAAGCAGGGCCTATTTTAAAGAATTTTTCACCAAGCACGTCCCCCCCTAAGAAAAAATTGTGAAATTGCAAATGCCTGTTTATTAATAACTAAATGCTTTAGCACATCTATCACACTTGTAAGGTCTTTCTCCAGTATGAGTTTGATTATGCGTTTCTAGCTTATATTAATAAGTAAATGGTTTAGCACATCTATCACACTTGTAAGGTCTCTCTCCAGTATGAGTTAGATTATGAAAATTTTCAAATTAGCTGAGAACTTGAAATGAGTCAAACGACATGATAATTTGATATTGAATTTGATAACATTCCAATTTTTGCATGAACCAAATAGTTTCTTATACAATTCTAACACTGTCATTATAATTATTAGTTACGAAATGGACGACACATGTCTTAACGGTATCATTGATCATGGGTCAAGTCTTCAAGACAAAGGCAAAGTTTATAGCTAAGCTAACAGACTAACAGTTACTGGCGCCGTCTTGCGGCTGGTCAGTTTGAGTCGCAGTCAGATAATTAAAACACGTCCTTGAACCATTCCTGGGATTTGGCCTTCACAGTTGGTCGCGAACGTCGGTTACAAGCTTGAAACCATGCTCGCAGTGCTGGGCGTACATCAAATTTTGATGTAACCGGCATATTCATTCGGACATGTAAATGTGCATCAACTGTCTCTGCATTGAGGCTGCTTCTATCATCATCCTTCATGAGATTGTATGCACTAACAAGTCTCTCCACGTCACATGAATGAGGCTTTGCTGCGAGTAGTCTGGCGACAGCTACAGAAACAGAACGCCAGTCTGCATTATTATTATTATTATTATTATTATTATTATTCGTTTAATAAATTCAATCTGACACACCGCAGAAAGATTACAGATACAGGTTATACGAAATACGGCCCGCTTCGCACGACACACAGGTCGGCTTCCAGCGGGTAGCTTAACACTAAACGACCAAAGTTCTGGAACGCTCCTGGTCCGGCCTAGCCAGGAGGGGGGGCGGTCTTATTTTCAGCAGATCCCGAGTCAAACCGCGCAACAGCAGAGCGCCAATGGCAGCTAACAAAAAATTCAAATGAATTATTTGCCCTGAGCGAGGCTTGAACCCAAGACGCGATAATGACTAGTGTTCAGTATATCAACCAGCGTTCTCTCAACTGAACAACCACCCCAGTGGGAAACATCCGTCATAACTAAAGCCTCTGATGTAAACGTTATCATTGATCACGGCAGATCTACGATTACATCTATTCTCGTCACGTAACATGGTTTGTGTTGATCTTAAGGAAATCCTGCAATGTGCTTGTGTTGGACATCTGCGCTTTCTTTGCAGCGTTCACCAGCTCTCCGTAGCTACTGTAGAAGTCACGCTTCGCAAAGTCTGATGCGAGGCCAGTGTACACCCGTTCAATGTCTTCATCAGATGCATTGCCATTCATAAGCATTGGTGGAGAAAGCGCCTGAAACTCTAGTGCATAGCGAAGATCACTGGCACCTTTGTCAGTTCCGAGTCGACTGGTCAGAAAGTTGCACAGCGAACAAATAATCTCAGTCTTGATGGCATACACATCGCGACCGCAACTGCTAACGAGAGAGTGCTCTCTCTTACAGTGCCTTAATTGGACGACTGTGAGCTTAACAGTGTCGTAACTCTTGATAACTTCATCGGCTTGTTCCTCATTCCCTGTAATTATTACTTTCTCCTCATATCCACCTGGGTGCGGACGCTGTAATAATTTCCTTAGGTCCTCCACACATTTATCACGATCACTTTCGACGTCAAACAGAGTCACTTGGTTGCCCTGCAACTTCTTCTGAAATCTAGAGTAGATGTACAGCGCGTCACACAAGATCGCTGCAATGTGAACAGTGTCAGCATTAATCCACTTCTTCAGCATGCCATATTCTTCAGCGTCTTTCAGGGAGAAAGTCTGCAGATGTCGCATCATCGGTCTGTAGTTGTCCAGAATGGATGACAGAAGACTGTTAGAATATTGTGTGAATCTTATGTCGATTACTGATGGATACTGTCTGACTGTGACGCCAAGTTCTTCCGCATGCTTCTTGAATTCCTTTGTTCTACATGCTGAACTGTTATAGAAACGCGTAACTGCTTTACAGTCATCTATAACACGCCGTGCTTCAGGAACACCTGTAGTCATGTCTTTGAACACTAACTGAGAACGGTGAACACTGCACCATATTTTGAGGAGAGGGATAGGGCCCTTACATGGACTTGACGTGTCCTTAGTGGTGTTGTCTTTGCGTTCTTGCTCGAGCAGTGTCCATAGCGAATGATGTCTTCCAGTATTTTCTGACGCGCCGTCTGTGACAATAGAGGTTGTTTGCTTAAATATCTCTGGCCATGTTGCTCCACACTTTGCAGACGCCTTCCTGAGTGCCTCCAATAACCCCTCGCTACCTCGCTTCTCGCTTTCAGCCAAGCCCATGTACCAAGTCTCCATGTCTCCAACCGCCGTTACAACCTGCGCCATAACATGCTTGTTGTCTATTCGCTGCTTGTCAACAGCACCATCAACTCTGAGAGAAAGCGCAAGGATATCTTTAAATCGGAGTGCAAATGCCTTACGGTCCGTTTCTGCGATTGTCAGTAGCATGTCGCGATGGCTTGCAGGAGTGACATACTGTAGATCTGTGTCAGTAGGAGAAAACGGAATTTCAGGGTTGTTCAAGTCGATTCTTTCAGCCATCAATGACGCCACGTATCTAGCTGGAAATGACCACGCAGATAGTGTCCCGCGTTTGGCATCCATGTATACCTTAATCATGATTCTTGCTATCTTTTGTTCCAATGCAGTGTTAGCAAATCGCAGTTGTTTCTCCAACACAGTTTCTCCCTCATGTATCCGACCCTCGGCAAGAGCCTTCTGTTGTCGACTACGTGTCAAACAAGCATTGTGTACTGTCGATACACAGTGTTCATCATACATCTGCTGCCTGAACACTGCACCATTTGCAGTGCATATGGCTGGGATCCTTTGACAGTGGATCTTCACCAGATCAGGATGTGCACAACAGATTTTGCAATGCACAATCCTCCTTCTACCAGACCCACCACGAGCTTCACTTCTGTACTCTGCCCAATGCTCAGCCTCAACCTTCTGTTTGCGTCCTGACTGATTTTTGCTTGACTGTACAACCCCTTGAAATTCAATTGCCTCGTGAACCTTTTCCTCAAACTCATCGACTTTCACATCCACCGGTTTACTTCCAGCTGGAGATAGCGAAGCTGTCACACTTATGGTTGACGGTGAACATGTTAACTGTGCGGATGTCCTTGACTGCTCTTCGGTTGTGGTACTATTACTAGCTGCAGTACTTGTTGAAATTGAATGACCAGTGCCACATTCGTCATCAGAAATGTTTGTGTCTGATTCCGCTGTGTGTTGAGTCTGTTGACTATTCTGTTTTTCAATACTTACATAGTGATTTGTGCCAACCAACCCCAGATATATAGCGTAAGACTCAGTCTCACATGACGATGCTTGAGATGAGGTAGGTGATGTTGCCATATCAATACGCTGTTCCCCCTCCACAGTTAAAATGATGATAGGTCGTCGATACAGATTGACTGCTACAGAAAGAATTACACCATCACCCCATGTGCCACATTTCTTCATGTTGTCGATATATACTTGCAATTCCTGCTCTGTCATAGCTCCACTGTCCAAGATCATCTGCGACTGTGAGTGCGACTGCAGACATTCAACCAGTTCCATGCGTACATCATGAGCAGTTGTCGCTGTCGCTGAGCTTCCGCGTCCAAGCTGAGTCAACTGTCTGGCGAGTGAACTAAATAAACAGTTTCCATCTGCAGCCACATTGACAACCATCATATTCCTCTGTGCAGCTAATGATTTCAACTTATCCATTTCCGTCAACTGTCTCGGCTCAAACGAATCTGAAATTGCAAAGTACACAAGTATGCCAAAGAATGTTAGATGGTCGAAAAAATGACACCCACTTTAAAGAACTTGCTTATGCTATAACTCTTACTAAACTACTATTATTGTAGGCTATATATTAGATGCTAGTAGCTTATATCTATTCATAATTACATATCTTCAATGATGACACAGAGTCACGGAAGTGCTGAGGGAGACTGAGGGAGACCTTTACCTTTAACCCCATTCCCACCTGAATTGTTTTTAGGAAAAAATAGGAAATTGATGGTACCAATCTTAGAACAACAACAGTGCAACAATAGTTACAAATAATCCCAATAAAGTATACATTTTCTGAATCAGCAGAATTCAGACTATGAAATTCATTTTATGCTTATCAATAGTTCATTTATATAGCGCCCTTAGAATGTCAAAAGACAAAGCAATCGAAAATAAACATGGTTTACTGACAACAGTGCAACAATAGTTACAAGTAATCATAATAAAGTATACATTTTCTGAATCAGCAGAATTCAGACTATGAAATTCATTTTATGCTTATCAATAGTTCATTTATATAGCGCCCTTAGAATGTCAAAAGACAAAACAGTTGTCAATAAACATTGCTGAACGACAACAGTGAAACAATAGCTGCAAGTAACATCAGAAAACGGAATTCCGCGTGGCATCTTTCTCGAACTTCAAATTATTTTTTTTCTAACTTAAACTAAACTTTTCGCAACAAACTCGGTGTCAAAATAACGATCAATCTTCCGCAAACATCGCTCAAGTTATTTTTAGGTATGACATAAGGAAACAACTTTTAATTTTAGTCTGTTTTATAGCTCCCATTTTCGGGGCCAAATGGCCCCGATCCGGCGTCATTGGGTTAATATAATACTATATGACAATAATGATATAGACTGTTTGACAGGTCACTTGGTACAGTTCATCATTTACTTAGCTACATTTATCAATGTAATCGTTTCTTAACTTTTTAAGTTAACATACTGCAACAATTTATAATTTTACAGCTGTGTTGAGGACCAAAGCAACTAACCTGCGTGCGCGTTCCTCTTCGTCATTCGTTTAAACATGGCCTGTATGTCGTTTCCAGGTGACGACGCAACCCGTTTTTTACTCATCGTGAAATTCGCAAATGAATGAACTAAAACAACTGAACAGTCTGAACTGACCGAAAGGCCTAATAGTCCTAATATCGTAATAATAAATGTCAATAAACAATTATGAATTATAACGAAAACTGAAATGTAGCCTAAATATTATTTTTACATCAGTCACAAAATTGCGCGTCCCGTTCTCTCGGTGCTGTTTGTAAACAAGTTTAACGCGCTGCATGACGTCATGAGCCCAAATAGATGTATGGAACGCCGTTCGAACTTTCCTAAAAAAATTAAATATATTGGCGGTGTTTTTTAAAACAACTTTAAACAAGTTCAGTAAGTGCCGTGCCAGGCGTGCCTGAGCGATGAAGCACGGACCGTCAATTCCTCAGGCACGTTTTTGTAATCTCAAAGCACGGACGTGCCTGTCGGCACGTTAAAATAGGCCCTGATGCCAAGAGTCTTCTGTCCCTTGTCGCGCTCATTAAGTCAGAGAATGCCTACACGCGCGAGTCTGTTATTCCGATTGTCGTCAACTATCAGGGACGTGCACTTAGTTTCAACGATCAGCTGTGATGCATAAATGACAATCTGCAAAATATATTTGCAATTGCAAATAGGCCTAATAATTATTGTTCTTTGGAAATTTTTATATCTTCTTTTTTACATTTAGTCTAATTATTGCTTCCGTCTTTCGAAACAATTGCCCTTCGATTTATTCGCCTTACATTAAAATCCGGCATGATAGAAAACATTTGGCTGTAGATGGGCTACAAGAGAGCGTCATCAGTCAGTCGCCGATTACGTCACACGAACGTTTCTCAGACATTCTTCCAATGCGTCTTACTCCCTCCTCCTCCTCGCCAATCATATATCCACGTGATTGTCAGATGCTCCCAACAACAATTACAGGCTATTATGGGCCTATAGTGACAAAGCATAATTTTATTATACACAGGCAATGTCAGGCATGTGCCCGGGCAACACCGATTGATTCGTCCCATCTACAAACGAATATTATACATCTAAGGCTTCTAAGCTTATACGACGTCATTGGGACATTTCGTTCACCGCGCGACAGTGTAAACCGAATGGATCAAAGTTTCCTTTTGGATTTCCCGAAAGGCCATTCAAGTGTTGGTGGTTCCTAAATGACCGTACAAATCACAGCATTGGAACCTTACCTAACATTGCAAGACGCTCTTACTATTTGTCGTGTAGGCCTACATTGGTCGAATTCATCCCTTGTTCCTATCACATGTGGGCGATGTTTTTGTGTTCTTGTGTTCTTGTGTTCTTGTGAGGAGGCAACCATATAAGACTTGCCTCTCATAGAATCTTTTCTTGTTCGTCTGCGCATGCGCTTTGATTGCAGAAATCACGGCGTGCATGATTGCATTACTTACGCTTATCATAATTATATACAAATGTCATTTGCCAATAATAATAATAAGATCCATGCTCCTCCGATGCAGCCGCTGCTGCTCAGTCCAAACGACAACCAATCAATTTCAATTTCAGGCGACTCCCTACACACTCACAGCCATTGTGCCGTCGATGTCGTTCTGTCGGTCTGTCTGTCGGTCTGTCTGTCGCTTAGTCTGTCTGTCGGTCTGTCTGTCTGTCTGTCTGTCGGTCTGTCGGTCGGTCTGTCTGTCTTTCGGTCTGTCTGTCTGTCGGTCGGTCTGTCGGTCGGTCGGTCTGTCTGTCGGTCTGTCGGTCTGTTCTAGGTCTGTCGTTCAATTGGTGGATCGTCCTATCGATCGTTTGATTCACTGCCATCCTCTCAACCTCGAATACCATCCATCTTTCATTCCTTCCTTTCTTTCTTTTTTCCTCCATTCCTTCCTCCTCTTCTTTGTTCGTTTGTCCTTTATTCAGAGTTCCCTGTCTTCTTCTTCTTCATCCTTCCTGCTTTCCTTCTCACTTCCTGCGCACCTTTACTTCCGGCCCCTTCCTTCCTCCCATTCGTCATCTTTCTCTTTCCATAATTATTGCTTTTGTTTCTTCTGCTACCCCTCTTCACTTTCTTTGCCTCCTTCGTCGTCGCTTCCTGCTGCCATCTGTGGCCCTCCCTGAAGCAACGACCGTATACGGGGGGAGAGAAGGCATCGTGGCCAACCGCCGCACAGAGGCCCCGCTGTACGTTTTTTGCGCTCATTCTGATCGATGGGGTGGTCGCAAGAGGGCGTCGCTATAGATGATGGAGGAGGAGGAGGAGGAGGAGGAGGAGGAGGAGGAGGAGGAGGTATGTGCCTCCTTTCGTCATCCAACCGTTGTGGCTGCAGCAGTTGGTGTCGTCGTCGTCGTCGTCGTCGTCGTCGTCGTCGTCGTCGTCGTCGTCGTCGTCGTCGTCGTCGTCGTCGTCGTCGTCGTCGTCGTCGTCGTCGTCGTCGTCGTCGTCGTCGTCTTAATTGCGGCTGCAGATGTTGTCGTTGATATTTGTTTCTTGTGTATTTAATATTCTTTGATGAATGGCAAACAGCGACGTCTTTCGTCTATCGACTCAGACGAGATTTCAGTAATTCAAGAAACGTTTCGTAATCGTTGCTCGTCATTCTTCCCAACACCCATGCATGCAGCCGCTGCAGCTTTACTCGATCCGGTCGATTGCTTCTATTCTTCATTTCTTTCTTCACGTCAATTGTTTTTTCGTTTTTCGCTTTTTTTCTCTTGCGTCGTTCGGCGGATGCGACTCCGAATGATGCAGGAGGAAGAAGCAGACTCACGAGGTCAACATCCGAAAGATATATGCGTTCGTTCAGAGTCAACTGCAGCGAATATATATTATATATAATATAATATATATATATAATATAATATATATGATATATATAATATATATAATATATATATAATATATATATATAATATATAATATATATATGCCAGAGAACTAATGAGAAGCGTTGATTGCTGCGGCATCAGTCCTCTCATTCTCATCCTCAGCTGCTGCTGCTGCTGCTGCTGCTGCTGCTGCTGCTGCTGCTGCTGCTGCTGCTGCTGCTGCTGCTGCTGCTGCTGCTGCTGCTGCTGCTGCTGCTGCTGCTGCTGCTGCTGCTGCTGCTGCTGCTGCTGCTGCTGCTGCTGCTGCTGCTGCTGCTGCTGCTGCTGCTGCTGCTGCTGCTGCTGCTGCTGCTGCTGCTGCTGCTGCTGCTGCTGCTGCTGCTGCTGCATGACCTGTCTCGTCCAAAAGCAGACGGTCGGACGGATCGTAGCTGTGTCTTATCTCTCATCGTTTCTTCGGAATGACTGTATGTGTAATTGTGTATGTGTATGTGTATGTATGTGTGTGTATGTATATGTGTATGTGTGTGTATGTCACTGCATGGACGCAGACGATTTATTTCTCGATTGTTTCCGACGAAACCGACTCTCTTCTTCTCTTCAGACTTCGGAATATGGCCAATTGTGCCATGCTGCTTGCTACTCGCTATCGTCATCGTAAACTCTCTAAACCATTAAGGATCTATACTCGAAAGCAAAGCCCGGGGCACCTGCTTATTCACGAGTACTGCATCGAGTCCGTTGGGTTATGTAATGAGTATTCAGAACTAGGAGTTTCTAGCCTGGCTATCCAGAAGAAGATTCTAATGAGAGGAGGCTGTTAAGGTGGGTGTCGTTTAGATCGAGTATTGGACGATGGTCGAGTGTCATGCATGGTTGGGTGAGAATATCTTCAAACCTCATCTCATACATGTAGACCTATAACTTTTCCTTGACAGATTTCGATCTAAAGATAAATTCATAATAGCAGTCAATGCGCTTCATATTAATAATATGAAATAAATAATATGAAACATAGATTAAAATTTCCATTCGCATCAATAGTTTCGTCTTCTGTACTCTATATTCTTCTTGAAGCTTTCCTCAGATGACTAAGATACATGTATCAACTGAGCAACATATCGTCCTATAATTATACAGACCGTCGTTAAACTCGATTGCATTGAACTGCTGATAAACAGCTTTTATATTGTCACTCACTCTGCCTATCGCACAGCAGCCTCCAAGCTATATTTTGCTGATGACCAGTGGTAGGAAGGGGGCGAGTCAGGATGCCGTGGACGATTGACCAAAAAGGGTCTTGGAGGGGCCTTAGGGGAACCAGTCCAGAGAGTTTGTTTTGTAAATGATTGAGTATTGAATGGCGCATTTTTTACATACAAGTAGACCTATATATATCCTTGGTTTTGATCTTTGTAATTATCAAAGGCATCTATTCGGTTGCGAGGATTTAAAATTAGTTGACTTCATAATTGCACAACAAATTGATTTCGTTTCAGACGCAGTGAAAAATGATAAATTTGACGTTTTATTCTCAATTTTGGTATGGGCCGATACAGACAACGCGGGCAGAAAAGCATCGTCGGTATTTTTTATATCTGGCATATAGACTATATATATATATATATTTATAGATAATATTATTATCTAAACAGTTATACGGTACATTTATAATCTTGCGAGAAGCAATTACATGTATCTCAGCAAGAAGCGTCAACGTGTTTTTTGCTAAAAGATGGAATTTAGTATATACTAACGAATTGATGGTTCTCCGGGCTAATAGTTATGCACGTGCTTCTAAAGTATACGTCTAGACGCATCTAATCTGAAAAGCAGCGTGTATGCAAAAGATGCGAAGAGCTGCCAAAGGTGGGGGGGCTGAGGACGGGTTGACGAATCGTAAACTGAGGTCTGTTGAAGATGGTATCGCACATAAGATCTTAAATTAAAGATTTCAATTGAGGAAGTGTTAAAAGAAACCTGACCCGTCATTTTACCTTCGTTCAATAGACTTCTGTTCTTGCTTTGTTCATCATCGCATCTAAATACATGCCTACATTTACCAGTGGCGGCGCCAGGATTTCAGTTTTGGCGAGGGGCTGGTTGAGAGGGGCGAATCGCGGGAAGAAATTTTCCATTTTCATGCGCCAAAATTTCTGACGACCTTTCTTAGTCATTTGGCCAAAATCTCAAGAAAATAAGAAAATATTTCATTTTCCCTGTTCCCCCAAAATCCTGATGACTTTGGGAGGGGGGCTGAGTCGAAATCTCATGAAGATATTTCACTTTCCCTGTGCAAAAACCTGACGACCTTTTGGGGCTTATAGCCTCCTCTAGTCCCCCTGGCGCCGCCACTGTCATTTACATGTGTGGACTGCATTGTTTCTATAAGTATAATAGGCCTGATCCTATTATTTCAAAGGCATTAAACTATTTTATTATCTGGCCGATTTTTCTCCTAATTTTCACTTAAAATTTTCTCGTTATAGTTCAGAACAAGTGAGCGGAATGTATATACGGTATAGAGCCTATGCAATGTATGCAATGTGTGCAATGTGTGCATTGTATGCAATGTACGCTGCATATGCAATGTATGCAATGTATGAAATGTATGCAATGTATGCAATGTATGCAGTGTATGCAATGTATGCTGCATATGCAATGTATGCAATGTATGCAATGTATGCAATGTATGCAATGTATGCAATGTATGCAATGTATGCAGTGTATGCAATGTATGCTGCATATGCAATGTATGCAATGTATGAAATGTATGCTGCGTATGCAATGTATGCAATGTGCAATGTATGCAATGCATGCAATGATTGCAATGTATGCAATGTATGCAATGTATGCAATGTATGCAATGTATGCAATGTATGCAATGTATGCACTTCTGAGTGTTTCTGATATAAAAGATTCCTGAAAAAGGAAATTATTTTGTATAGTTGTATACAGCGGACGCAGGACGATTACACTGGTCAACATAGAAATTGTTACTGACTGGAAAAGGCCCTAATGTGTAGCATCTTGGTGTGCTGAACACGAATATAACCATAAAAAGTTTTTATTGGCTCTCGTTTTGAAAATATTTCATATAGTTCATTTCTTATGTTTCACCATGTAAATTTATGCAGTAGAACTGCGACAATATCGTAAATAAGTCAAGAAGGCATATCGTGCTTACTTCGGATGCAAGGTTGGTAACCAAGACTATGGGCCCCACATATAGGCCTATGCTGTGCTACATGTACAACACAGCTTTCACAGTGGTTGAATGGCAAAAGACCATCAATGCCGTTTGCAGTTCCCATGGTGTGGAGAGAGCAAAGCAGCAACTTAGATGACTGTTACTTCTGCTTGGTTCCTCCTTTTTCCGGTGGAATAACGAAGCAAAAGAAGTCGACAATAGTCTACCCAAACATTCCGTCTGCATTGAGACCAGTTCCACATGGTGATGGACTTCCTATTCCAGAACCTCCAGCAGAATATATTTTCGTTGAATCATCTGATGAGGACAAGGGTGAGCCGACATGTTCTTCTCCTGGTCCGTCAGCGTGCAGTGATCCCGATTTTCACCAGAAGATGGTGCATCATCAACCCCACACAGAATAACACAGGAAGAACTAAATGACCTTGTTCGTGATTTGGACTTATCCAAAAACAAGGCAGAGTTTCTAGGATCAAGACTCCAACAATGGAATCTTCTAGAAGAAGATGTCACAATCACTTCATATAGAAAGCGCCATCAGCAGTTGGAACCTTTCTTCATGAAGGAAGGTAATCTGGTATTCTGTTCCAATATTGACGACCTCATGAATGCCTTACAGATCACTCATGACCCACAAGAATGGAGACTCTTTGTAGACTCTTCGACACTGAGTCTTAAGGCTGTGCTTTTGCACAATGGAAACCGTCTTCCATCTATTCCATTAGCGCATGCTGTCCACATGAAAGAGACATACGATAAACTAAAACAGCTACTGCATTACATTGACTATAACAGGTACAAATGGCACCTGTGCGGTGATTTGACGGTAGTTGCCATTTTAATGGGACTGCAGCAAGGATATACAAAATATATGTGTTTCTTGTGTGAGTGGGATAGTCGTGCAAGAGAGTTGCACTACGTGCGGAAGGAATGGACTCCCAGACAAAACATGGCAGTTGTACAGAAGAATATCCAGCACCCAGCTCTGGCCGAGGCTCACAAAATTCTACTACCACCCCTTCACATCAAACTAGGTTTGGTTAAGAACTTCGTAAAAGCCATGGACCGCACTTCGCCAGCTTTCCGATACCTGCATGAAAAATTCCCTCGACTCGGCGAAGCAAAGATTAAAGAGGGAGTTTTCGTGGGTCCTCAGATTAGAGAACTTTTCAAAGATGACCGCTTCAACAACTTGCTGGAGGGTGATGCGAAACAAGCATGGAATGCTTTTCGTCTAGTGTCTACAGACTTTCTGGGGAATGTTAGGGCAGAAAACTACAAGGAACTAGTAGAAGACATGCTCAAGCAGTACCAGAAATTTCGCTGCAATATGTCGCTGAAGATGCATTTCCTTCACTCCCATCGGGATTTCTTCCCTGACAACTGTGGTATACGGTTAGTGACGAACATGGCGAACGCTTTCATCAAGATATCGCAACAATGGAGCAAAGGTACCAGGGAAAATGGTCCACTACAATGTTTGCTGACTACTGCTGGACACTCCGCAGAGATGCTCCCGAACAGCTGTACAAGTGACAGGCAAAAAAATCTAAGAACTAGTCTATGACCTGATTTTTACAAATATTAACCGTAAGTGTATCACTATTGGAATGCATTGTGCGATATAAAATTACTTCATTTGAGATTACAAAAAAACTAGAGCCAATTAAGCAATTTCACTGTCATATTCGTGTTCAGCACATAAATATTGATAAGAACTGACTAATTTCATTTCAGTAACATGACTTTTGTAAAAATTTGTTGTCCAGTGTTATTCGTTCGTTCGCGTCATCGAAGGCGAAGCCTCACCTCTCTCTCTGTCTGTCTGTCTGTCTGTCTGTCTGTCTGTCTCTCTCACTCTTTCTCTCTCTCTTTCTGTCTCTCTCTCTGTCTGTCTCTCTCTGTCTGTCTCTCTCTGTGTCTGTCTCTCTCTCTCTGTCTGTCTCTCTTTGTCTTTCTCTGTCTCTCTCTGTCTCTTTGTCTCTCTGTCTCTCTCTCTGTCTCTCTGTCTCTCACTCTCTGTCTCTCTGTCTCTCACTCTCTCTGTTTCTCTCTCTGTCTCCCTCTCTCTCTTTCTCTTCGTAACTGTCCGTCTCTCTTTCTTTTTCTCTCTGTCTTTCTCTCTGCCTATGGCTGTCTGTCTGTCTGTCTCTTTCTATTTCTCTTTCTCTATCTCTTTATCTATCTCTCTCTCTCTTTCCGTTTGTAATAATTAGAAATTGCATTTGCAAACATGTTATATGTATGGTATAGTTGTGATATAGGATTCTGTTCGACTGATGTGCAGATGTTGGTTGGCTTGTTGTTATTGGGACACATCCAACTTTCGTTGGCAGCGCATTACCACCAATAGAAATGTTTGAACAGATGGGCAAGACAGTTCTACGCAAAGGTATAGATACAGCAGCAGCAGCAGCAGCAGCAGCCGTAGCAGCAGCAGCAGCAGCAGCAGCACAGGTCGTCCCTATTGCCTCTCTTACATACACCGTGGTCTGCAGACCGGTGTATAGTGTATACGCAGGACTCGTCCTTGATGTGCTTCTATATTTCGAAATGTTAGCTCGCATGGTTGCCAGATTAGATGTCATAGAATATAGTTCAACCATCACGATACACATCTCATACTGAGCTACGAATACGAAGTTACGAGAGAACATAGTTTACTCAGGCAGTGGAGAAGTGTAAACGGGAGTTTTATGCACAGGTCTAGTAGACCTGAGCTTTTATTGCAGCACTGCAAATTCCACCTCAAAATGGATCTGTGGCCTCTATAGCGTTTCTGTGTTTAAAAGGCGTAGGATATTAAGTTTATTAATCTATGGATTCCACATAAATATTATAATTCAAACGACGTGTATATTGTCGAAGCGGAAAAGGTTAAATTTTAATGCATCGCTGTATTTCTACAGAAATTGTTCGCATGCTGAAGTGACGTCATCTGCTGAGTGGAAAGGATTGCATGAGCAACACTGAAGTGACGTCATCTGCCGCGTGGAAAGGATTGCATGAGCAACACTGAAGTGACGTCATCTGCTGAGTGGAAAGGATTGCATGAGCAGCACTGAAGTGACGTCATCTGCTGCGTGGAAAGGATTGCATGAGCAGCACTGAAGTGACGTCATCTGCCGCGTGGAAAGGATTGCATGAGCAGCACTGAAGTGACGTCATCTGCTGCGTGGAAAGGATTGCATGAGCAGCACTGAAGTGACGTCATCTGCTGCGTGGAAAGGATTGCATGAGCAGCACTGAAGTGACGTCATTGCAAGCAACGGAGACGAAGACAATGTCTTTTCTTCACTGCTAATCAGGAAGACAAAGACTTTGGGTTGCCACCAAGATCTCATGGAAGTTTCACAGCAAACGGAAACTGAATCCGTTTCGATCAGAAACAGCGATGGAGAACTGGAAGGAAACTCAACAACGACCAACTTCAGCCTGGACTGGATCACTGGAAGAGGAGGAGGAGGCGGAGGAGGAGGAGGAGTGGGAGGAGGATTGGATGGATCGGGTGGGGGTCTGTCGCGGGAATTCCAGCTCGTTCTGATTGGTCTGTATACAGTGACGGCGCTTCTGTCGATTGTTGGCAATCTCATCGTCATCGTCGTGTTTGCCGTTGGAAAGCGATCTCGGTCCGACCTCCGCATCTTCCTCTTCAACCTCGCTGTGTCTGATCTGATCATGGCGTCCTTCTGCATGCCATTCACCTTCACGACGACCATGTTGCATCACTGGGTCTTTGGATCCGTCATGTGTACCCTCGTACTCTTCATGCAGATGGTCTCCGTCACAGCCAGCGTCGGCACCAGCACAGCCATCGCCGTCGACCGCTACATCGTCGTCGCCTACCCGCTGCAGGCGCGTCACTCCCGGCGCCGTGGCCGCCTCGCCCTCGTCGCCGTCTGGACCGTCGCCTGTGCACTGTCAGCCGTCCAGCTGGGAGTGGGACGAGCCACGTCGTTTGAGATCGACGACGGTCTCTATGTGACGGAGTGTGTTGAGATTTGGCCGGAACCGAACGAAACCTATCGCACAGTCTACACGTTCTTCATCCTCCTCACGACATACCTTCTGCCGCTGAGTATCATCGCTTTGACCTATGGATTCATCGGATGGAAACTCTGGAGACGTAGGACACCTGGAAACGCTGACGAGGCCAGGGACAGTCACCAGCTCCAGTCGAAGAGAAAGGTAAGCAACAACAGTCGTCCAACAACACTGCACCTCATTCGTCCCATCCAGTGACGTACACCTTATATACAACCCGACAGTCGGACGTTGTTTTGTATACCCATGAATTTATATAGCACCTTCGATAGAATTCAAAAGCACTCTCGGCGAAACTGCAGTATCGAGGACCGAAGCATACACAGTATCTTAGTATAGTATAGTATAGTATAGTATAGTATCTAATGACGGCACTAACCCTAACACTAACCCTAACCGACCCTCACGACGCTTAGCCTGGTCCTAACCGACCATCACGACGCATAACCTGACCCTTGCCGACTCTCACGACGCCTGACCTGACCCTAACCGACACACACGGTCCCCGATACTGCAGTTTCGCCGCGCTCTCAGCACAAAACCTCCTGGGAAAAGAAATGTCTTTGAAGCATGAGAGACTGATATGGAAGCAATAATTAGTTTAGGCATTTGTGAATGGACGAAGGTCAATGCAAACGGAGAGACTAACGACAGTAAACGACTGATGCTGAACAAGAGCAGTCGTTGTCATGGTAACAGAAAGATCAAGCAGAACACAATGAGTGAGAGACGAAAACGAGGATGACGACTTTTGCATATATATATATATATATATATGTATATATATAAATTGTAAGGTTATTCGGGGCATGCAGTCAGACGCGTTTCTCTTGCTCCTTTTAAGTTGCCGCTTGTACGCTCTTGTCAAGCGGGGATAGAAGTAACCATGGTAACCGACCTGGGTCTCTGACGTGCGTCGATCGCCTGGCCTTTAAAGATTGCCGCCTGGGCACATCTAGCCGGCGGAGGGGTTGAGTAGCGACGTCTTACTTTCCTTTCAAGTGCGGCCGCCGCTCTACGCGCTATCTCTAGTGACGTAATCACACCTCTGCCTTGACTGCCGTGTGTCCGCCTGTATGTGTGCGTGTCGGCGTGTGTTTGTGTCCTGCACTAGCCTGACCCGAGGTCCTCTGTTTCTTTTCCCCTGTCGGTTTGTCTGTTGTCCGCGTGCATGACTGCGTATTGCTCGCGAACGAATTACTTTGATGTCTTTGATCTACTTTAACTGCATTTGCGGTATGCTGTTTGATGCTGTCGTATAAATAGAGGCCCGTTGCCTCTGTGTGTAGAGCAGTTATGATTTGGCCGTCTTAGAGTACGTATAGAGCAGTTGATTTTTGGACGCCTAGCGTGCGTGTCGAGCAGTTAAGATTTGTCAGGCCTAGAGTGTGCGTTAACTACTGACGAATAATAAGACGATTTACACTATTTTCGGTGTTGGTTTTTCTGCTCGAACCATTAATTGATCGTGTCGTGAAATCCTATGCCCGACGGGAAAGGTGCTACCGCGCGGACAGAAGAAGACGGAAGGATCCAACTCGCCATCCTGGTAACCGAAAGAGAGAGAAGGATCCGACCGGAAGCAAACCAGGGCCGAGAGGAAGTCCCCGACCGCCATCTTGGTCCACGGAAAAGAGATTGAAGTGAAGAGGGCTACAGTTACTTCACAATTGGGTTCAGCAAGCGGGGCGAAGATTATTGGTGACCCAGGGTTCGCTACAATTTTGGCACCAGCAAGCGGGGTAGAAAGTGAAAATCGACAGCCGATCAACGTTGGAGCAGAAACAGCCGGAAATTGAAATCGACATCCGGTCGCTGACGACGAATTCCGATGGAAAACGAAGACGAAGAAATTTTCAGCCCACAGTCGCCCGGTGACAACAGACTGACCGGTGGTTATTCGCCCGTAGTGAAAAGACGGACGATCGATAGCGTGCTGGAGAGCATCGGGCCTGACGACCGAAGGCCGATATCGCCAGTGCAGAGACGACGAACGATGGAGACGGAGATGGATCGTGACCGAAACCGCCGACTGGAGAGCAGCGACTTCTACGAGCAGAGGCCATTGATGTCAAGAGGACGAGACAACGCTGATGAATCGACAACGTTTCCGACGATGATGGAGAACATTGGTGGTATGCTGAGAGATCGACCGATGCAGATGAAGCCCGGACGATTTGATGGGACAGGATCACTTGAGTCATTCCTGGCCCAATTCGAGGTTTGCGCGACGCACAACAAATGGACCGCCTCGGACAAAATCGACTTCCTGCGCTGTTCGCTAGAGAAAGCTGCAACGCAATTGTTATGGGACTTCGGAGCACAGCCGAACATGTGCTACGAAGAATTGGTGGAACGATTGAGACAACGCTATGGAACGGAAGGCCAAGCCGAGACCTTCCGGGCGCAACTCTACTACCGACGCCAACGAACCGATGAAAGCCTGAGCGACTTGCTGCACGAGATTCGCCGATTGGTCGTCCTCGTCTACCCTGTTCCTTCCAACGAAACTACGCAGATCATCGCCAGAGACGCATTCCTGCAAGCGATGAAAGACAGCGAACTCTCGCTCAAAGTTCGTGAACGAGAGCCGAAATCGCTTGACGAAGCCTACCGGACAGCGCTTCGTTTGGAGGCCTACCAGAGGACGATGGACGCCGACGACCGAAGAAGACCGACGAACCGTGTGAGAGCGACTCAAGAAGCCGATGTGAGCGCTCTACTTCAGTCGCAGACGGAGCGCTTCCTGTCGACTCAGCGTGAAGAGCAACGAAGATGGCAACAGGAAATGGAGAACAAGATCGACCAGCATTTCCGGGAGATGCAACGCCGATCTTCGACGAACGACGGACCGGGTCGAGACTTTCGCCCCGGAAGCAACAACCAGAACAGCCAAGCAAGTTCGAGACGGGGTGTGACCTGTTACAACTGTTCCCGAGTCGGTCACATCGCCCGTCAGTGCCGCCAGCCTCGCCGAGCCCGAAACCAGCCGTATGAATCGACAACGGAGAACGACACATCGACGCCAGCCGCGCCTATGGCCGTCAATCACACTACGCGAAATCGGCAGACCAACCGCGCTACCAACAACGCCGTGTACATCCGAGGAACGATCGACGAACGCCCGCAACTCTGCTTGATCGACACGGGGTCTGAAGTGAGTCTGTTGCCGCTGTCTACCGCCGAAGGGGTGAGCATAAGTCCGTGTAATCGATTTTTGATGGCTGCGAATGGATCTGAAATTAGGGTTTTGGGACAAGTATCACTTCCTGTTAGGGTCCGCCCGGGTCTTGAAATCCCTAGTCTATTTCTGGTGTCCGATCAAATTTCAGAGCCAATGCTGGGGATGGATTGGTTACGAGAGCACCGCTGTCGCTTAAGTTTTGGGTCCAGCTCTTTATTTTTGGGGCGCAAACGCATTTCTCTTGTGAAGTGTAACGGTTCAACGTGGTGTCGGCGAGTGATTGTTGCCGAAGAGGTTACGGTTTTCCCTAAGAGTCAGTATGATGTACCCGTTAGGACTCTGTACGGAGATTTATCTACTGTAGCGCCAGCCTGGATGACGGAGGCTAAAGAAATTCAGCCCGGTGTTCACCTTGCCCGAGTTGTAGTTGACGGTAAGGCCGATACGACTCAAGTTAGGTGTGATCTTCCACAATCACTCACGATTTTCCAGTCTCTTCTTCAGTTCTGCAGCGCTGCCTAGGCCTAACCTATTCAATGTACTGCGGTAGCTATGGCTAGGTTATAAGTGTCTAAAGTTCTTAAACTTGTTCACTTATAACAAAGATCAGTTTCTTGTATTTTCTTCTTCGATTTCCAACATTCGCAAACAACACAACAATGCATCAACGACGACAAACAATTCAATTGCACGACAGAAACGCCATCTTATTATATTACTCTTCTAACGTCTTCTACACACGACTAGCACTCCTTCTACAACTTATCTCACTCTCAGCGTACACTCTCTCTTCGGTCGCACTGTCCTTCTCTCTGTCTCTCTCTATCCTTCTCGCTGTCTGTCTGTCTGTCTGTCTCTCTCTCTCTCTCCGGCGACGACGCGCCGCGGCACTTTCCCGCCACTCAGTCAGCTGGCCTGTCTGTCTGTACACTCAACAATTAGCTGACCTTGAGCTGGCCTATCCGTACGCTCAACAATTAGCTGATTACTATACGCTATACAAAATTAGCTCACATTAGGGTTGTGAATTTAAATGAAGATCCAGTAAGGTTTGCTAAGGATTTGTCGTTAGGACAATTGCACCCTGTTGAAGTAGATGACAGTTTATATGGCGCCACGACAGAAGTGACTGATAGAGAAACGTCTCCTACAGACGTGTTGATGGCTGATTTGCCTGAAGAAGTGCCATCTGACGCTAGAGCGCAGTTAAAAGCTTTGTTGCTGGAATACCGCGATGTTTTCTCCGAGAAAGAGGGAGACTTAGGACGAACTTCTATTAGCACACATAGGATAGACACAGGAGACGCCCGTCCCGCGCGACAACCATTGAGACGCCAACCGCTCCCGCACAGAGCCGCTGTTGATGAACAGTTGGATAGGATGTTAGCTGATGGCATTATAGAGCCAACTGTAAGTGAATGGGCTGCTAATGTAGTGTTGGCACGGAAGAAAGATGGCACCCTTAGGTTTTGCATAGACTATCGACAACTGAATGACAGGACTAAAAAGGACTCTTACCCGCTCCCTAGGATTGATGAATGCTTAGACGCACTTTCTACTGGGGGTTGGTTCAGCACTTTAGACTTGAGAAGCGGTTACCATCAGGTAGCCATGGACCCGAGAGACGCAGACAAGACCGCTTTTGTGACGCGACGGGGTATCTTTCGATGGAAGGTCATGCCCTTCGGGTTATGTAATGCACCTGCCACTTTTCAGAGGTTAATGGACATTGTTCTTTCCGGTCTGAATTTTGAGATATGCTTAGTCTATCTTGACGACATAATCATCTTTGGGAGCAACCCAGAGCAGCGTTTAGATAGACTTAAGCAAGTGTTCCAGCGCTTACGCGAAGCTAATCTTAAACTGAAAGCAAGTAAATGTAAGTTACTCCAAAGGACTGTAGGCTTCTTAGGACATGTGGTAAGCCCATCTGGAGTAGCGGTAGACCCGTCCAAAATACGAGATGTAGTCGACTGGCCAATTCCCGAGAGACTGAAAGACGTTCGCTCTTTTTTGGGCTTGTGCTCGTATTACCGAAGATTTATCCACAGCTTTTCGACTTTAGCTTCTCCTTTATTTGCGCTGACAAAGAAGGGCAAAGCATTTATTTGGGATGAGACTTGTCAGAGCGCTTTTGACCATTTGAAGACAGTTTTGACCAGTGCGCCAATTTTAGCATTACCTCAGACAGAGGGAGTGTACATCTTGGACACTGACGCTTGCGACGTAGGAATAGGCGCTGTCTTGTCCCAGCGTATTGAAGGTGAGGAAAAGGTGATTGCTTATGGCAGCCGCTTATTGTCCACCGCTGAGCGCAACTATTGCGTGACGCGTAAGGAGCTGTTAGCCGTCGTGTACTTCACGAAACTGTACCGACAGTATTTGTTAGGAAATCAGTTTGTTTTGCGGACCGATCACGCCGCATTGCAATGGCTACAACGCACGCCGGAACCCATTGGACAACAAGGGCGCTGGCTTGAACGACTAGCTGAGTTTGATTTCCAGATTGTACACCGACCAGGATTAAGGCACGGGAATGCAGACGCGCTTTCGCGCAAGCCATGCCGTCAATGTGGAGTTGAAGAATGGAGCATGATAGCTGCAGTCACGGCGGTAGCCGAAGAGAATCCTTTAACAGAAATAGATGGATCGCAGGAGCGCATGTTGAAGGCTCAGCGCGAGGATCCTGATCTAGCGATTGTGCGATCATGGTTAGAAGAAGGCGCGCAGGCTCCCGATTTAGTTAGCATTCTGTACGAAAATGAGCGCGTGAAGACATATTGGCATCAACGCGATGGGTTGTATCTTCGCGAAGGCGTCATTTATCGAAAGAAGCCTGGTGGGACAGAGCAAGTGTTAATGCCAAAGGCCCTGCGTGAGGAGTTTTTGAGACTCACCCATACCGGAGTGACTGGAGGTCATTTAGGCGTTAGGAGAACTCGGTGGCAGGTAAGGCGCCGAGCGTATTGGGTTGGTTGGTCAGGTGAGGTAAAGCGGTTTTGCAAATGCTGCCCTGAGTGTAATCAGTATCACCGTGGTAAACCTCCTCGTCAAGGGCCGTTACAACCGTTACCCTGTGGGGAACCCTGGGAACGTCTGGGGGTGGACATAACGGGGCCACATCCCCGTAGCAGAAAGGGAAACGTCTATATCCTGACGGTTATGGACTACTTCACTAAGTTTGTTGAAGCCATCCCGATGGCTAATCAAGAAGCCACCACAGTTGCCAAGGCGTTAGTTGAAAATGTAATTGTGCGGTATGGGGCCCCTTTGCAGATTTTGACCGACCAGGGAACTAATTTTGATGGGAATTTGTTCAAAGAGCTTTGTAGACTGTTGGGGATTGATAAGATAAGGACGTCCAGCTATCACCCATCTACAAATGGCTTAATTGAAAGATTCCATAGGACCTTAAACGCCATGTTGGGAAAATTAGTGAGCAGCCATCAACGGGACTGGGACGAAATGCTGCCCCTTGTACTTGTTGCCTACCGTTCATCACTGCATGACACCACGGGTTTTTCCCCACACATGCTTTTCTTCGGTCGTGAACTGAGAGCCCCCGTCGACCTTGTCTACGGAAGACCGCCCGATCCCGTCGACGCCTCGGCCACCTACTCCAGCTACGTTGGTGACCTGGGGGATCGAATGGAAGACGCGTACAAACTGGTACGTGAACATTTGCAGGAGGCTGCGCAGAGACGGAAGCGCACCTACGACATGCGCGTGAGGCCTGTAGAATTTAAAAAGGGTGACCGCGTCTGGTATTATACGCCTCGCAGATATCAAGGAAGAACGCCAAAATGGCAGCGCTTTTTCACGGGGCCTTTTTACATCATGGAACGTTGTGGAACAGTTAATTACCGCATTCAAAAGACGCCAAGCTCAAAGCCGTTCGTGGTGCACGTAGACAAGTTACGCGCGTGCCCAGATGCAAGTTCATCGACAGAAGACAGAATGGAGGCCGACCAATCACAAGAAGAGGAGGTCAGCCACCGGCCGAGACGCGCAACGCGCAGGCCGGTTCGTTTTCAGTAGACGCTTGGAGCCGGGGGGCGTGACTGAGACTGGCGAATCAGCGCACAGATCAGCCGACGCATGGGCGGCAACATCAAAGACCGCCGACTTCAAAGAAACGAAGCGTATGCAATTGAATTGTGATTTTGTTTGTCATGAACTCATTGAACTGCTCAACTAGTTTCTGATTTAATTTCGGATGAAAGATTCGGAAAAATGAGCTATGATATGAACTGTATAACTTCTACAATGATTATTTAGACATTGGAGTGATTTCTGAGTTTTGCGTAATTGTTGATTAGTGATTGCCTTTCTATTGGAACGATATCACGTTTTGCTGATGGGAAAAACTCATTAGTTTTGCTAGACCGGAAGTTAGTTGCTTTTATAGCCCAAGAAGAAAAGGGCTGTGTCAGTTTATATTGCAACGCTATTAACCATGAACTGTTTAACCAGACGTTTATTTAGTTTCGAGTGTAAAAGTGCGTTAAAGAAATAATGTGCTTTGATTGCAATCGTATTTAGTTATGGTGAGAATTTTTGCAGTATTAATTATTGGCATTAGTTGCATTTGAAGCCCAATAGAAAGAAAGGGATGTGTTAGTTTTCAGTAACAGTCTATTGCCGTGTGAATTAACGTTGAACTTTTGAATCTAAACGGTGACGCACTTTGTACGTCAGAGACTGATCATAAACTCTGTACGAATTTTAATGTGGCCAGGAGTACTCCTCCAGACATTAGACTAGGTTGAACTGATAGGCTTGAATTAGATTTAAACTGAGTTTCACTGATTTGCTTTTGACTGCCATTATATTCGATGTTTATTGCACTGCTATGCTAAGAGATGAGGGCATCTCTTTCGCAGTGGGAGAAGAATTGTAAGGTTATTCGGGGCATGCAGTCAGACGCGTTTCTCTTGCTCCTTTTAAGTTGCCGCTTGTACGCTCTTGTCAAGCGGGGATAGAAGTAACCATGGTAACCGACCTGGGTCTCTGACGTGCGTCGATCGCCTGGCCTTTAAAGATCGCCGCCTGGGCACATCTAGCCGGCGGAGGGGTTGAGTAGCGACGTCTTACTTTCCTTTCAAGTGCAGCCGCCGCTCTACGCGCTATCTCTAGTGACGTAATCACACCTCTGCCTTGACTGCCGTGTGTCCGCCTGTATGTGTGCGTGTCGGCGTGTGTTTGTGTCCTGCACTAGCCTGACCCGAGGTCCTCTGTTTCTTTTCCCCTGTCGGTTTGTCTGTTGTCCGCGTGCATGACTGCGTATTGCTCGCGAACGAATTACTTTGATGTCTTTGATCTACTTTAACTGCATTTGCGGTATGCTGTTTGATGCTGTCGTATAAATAGAGGCCCGTTGCCTCTGTGTGTAGAGCAGTTATGATTTGGCCGTCTTAGAGTACGTATAGAGCAGTTGATTTTTGGACGCCTAGCGTGCGTGTCGAGCAGTTAAGATTTGTCAGGCCTAGAGTGTGCGTTAACTACTGACGAATAATAAGACGATTTACACTATTTTCGGTGTTGGTTTTTCTGCTCGAACCATTAATTGATCGTGTCGTGAAATCCTATGCCCGACGGGAAAGGTGCTACCGCGCGGACAGAAGAAGACGGAAGGATCCAACTCGCCATCCTGGTAACCGAAAGAGAGAGAAGGATCCGACCGGAAGCAAACCAGGGCCGAGAGGAAGTCCCCGACCGCCATCTTGGTCCACGGAAAAGAGATTGAAGTGAAGAGGGCTACAGTTACTTCACAATTGGGTTCAGCAAGCGGGGGCGAAGATTATTGGTGACCCTGGGTTCGCTACAATATATATGTAATTATATATATATATTTATGTATATAGTTGGAGAGGCACTTAGGAGTATTTCCAGGCTGTGCTTTGGAGACCAGCAAGAGGACCTGGTGGTGGATGCGTGCAGTGCAGGTAGTCAGTGCAAGGAATATGGCAAAACGAGGGTTGGACTATAATTATGAGCATATATGTAGCTGAAGCATTGAAGACCGACTGAAGGGGAGAAGACGCTGTTTTGGGAAGCCCGTAAGAAGTGAATTGCAGTAGTCTAGGCTGGAACAGACAAAATGCAGGAACTATCTTGATAAAGACAGACTGAGACATATATAGAGCACTATATATATGCATACCGGTATATTATATATATGTATATATATATGCGAACCCTTCTGACCTCCGATATTCAGCAGAAAAGCTGACTGCGTGAAATGATCGACAAATCCTCAAACAGGTCGATCTCTATCTACTCTGCGACAGACAGATAGACGAGAGAGGACAATTATAGCCTACAGCCGACCAACAGACAAAAGAAAGACATATACAAAGAAAGAAAAGAAGAATGCCGCGGGATCCACAACATAATTTTGTAGATTATTTTGCACCAAGAAGATGACGTATCGTCTGACCTTGTCATCTGACCTTGCATGTCCATCTGACCTTGTCATCTGATCTTGTAATCTGATCTTGTCATCTGATCTTGTCATCTGACCTTGTCATCTATAGCTGGATGACCAATGCGGAGATCGCCATCGCCTGCGGCGGTGATCATCGGATTAGTCGGAACAGACTGTGGCGGCAGAAAATGCACGCAAGGCGAGCGAAAGAGAAGCAGGATTCAGACAAACAGACAGACAGACAGACACAGACAGACAGACAGACACACACACAGACACATAGACAAACAGACACACACAGACACAGACGCAGACAGATGCACGCATCTGTCTGATGCAGGTGTGTGATGCAGTGTCGACAGTTTGCATAACACTGCCAGGGCCGGATTAAGAAATGTGGGGGCCCTGTTCGGAAAATTTTTCGGCAATTTTCGGCCGAAAAATCTCATGACCTTTTTTAGTCGTTTGGCAACAAGTTCTTTAGAATTTACAGATTTTCTCCTGCAAAAATAGCTGATGACCCTTTCTTAGTCGATTAAATATAATTTCACATGTGTGGGCCCCTGTTCAGCCGAAGATGTTGAACATGCCTTAACACGCCCTGAACACTGCAGGCAGCAAGCTGTGTTACGGAGCTTCAAGCAAGTATGTCTAATACCTGCATATACATTGCATCCATGGATTGCTATCCGTGAACAAAGAATTGCAGAGAAGAGAGAATTTAAGTAGATTGTAACATATGCTGTAGGCCATAATATGGTCGGTTGAAAACTGAATGCATGGATGGATGGATGGATGGATGGATGGATGGATGGATGGATGGATGGATGGATGGATGGATGGATGGATGGATGGATGGATGGATGGATGGATGGATGGATGGATGGATGGATGGATGGATGGATGGATGGATGGATGGATGGATGGATGGATGGATGGATGGATGGATGGATGGATGGATGGATGGATGGATGGATGGATGGATGGATGGATGGATGGATGGATGGATGGATGGATGGATGGATGGATGGATGGATGGATGGATGGATGGATGGATGGATGGATGGATGGATGGATGGATGGATGGATGGATGGATGGATGGATGGATGGATGGATGGATGGATGGATGGATGGATGGATGGATGGATGGATGGATGGATGGATGGATGGATGGATGGATGGATGGATGGATGGATGGATGGATGGATGGATGGATGGATACAATGGATGGATGGATACAATGGATGGATGGATGGATGGATGGATGGATGGATGGATGGATGGATGGATTGACTGGTGGATGGATTGACTGGTGGATGAATTGGATGGATGGAAAGATGGATGGACGAAGGAAGAAATGATTCGAACGAAGGATGAACGGATCGCTGGTTGTATGGATGCATTGATAAAAACTCAACTTAAATTATTTATTTATTGATTTTAATTAAATCATTGTCGATTAACTCATTTATTGATTCTTGATCCATTGATCTATTGATCGCCCGATGATT
>OX457045.1:29311381-29328881 GCA_949752735.1 Lumbricus terrestris | reverse complement strand
TGATTTTATGGTGTATTGGGTCTGGTGATGAACATACTAAAATTGCCGAAAATCGCACAACGGCAAGTGGGCTAATTTTGGCGGGGGAAAAGATGGCCGCCAATTGGACTAGGCATAGAATCTGGATATGATACAGTTAGGAGCAAATTATGTAATAATTTGCTAACATGCTTTTCTAGACTAATTCGACCCTCCTGAGAACGAAAATCGTGGTCAGCAAGCTTGATTTTTAGCGGTTGCATGGGAAAACAAGATGGCGGCCAAAATGGCGGCCTATAATTGATGAAAAAGGTTGCATAGTCGGGTCAAACTACGTAATGATCCGCAAAATTGTAAGAAGGCGTTTTATGATGATTTTCTGGTATATTGGGTCTGGTGTTTAACATACTAAAAGTTGCAAGAAATCGGACCACAGCAAGTGGTCTAATTTTGGCGGGGAAAAAGATGACCGCCAATTGGACTCGGCATCGAATCTGGAAATGATACAGTTAGGAGCAAACCATGTAATATATTGCTAACATGCTTTTCTAGACTAATTCGACCCTCCTGAGAACGAAAATCTTGGTTAGCAAGCTTGATTTTTTGCAGTTGTATTGGAAAACAAGATGGCGGCCAAAATGGCGGCCTATTGCTTAAAAGGCTGTAAGTCGGGTATTGTATGTGATATGAACACGATTTTGCAATTAAAATTAAGATGTATGGGTTCTAGGCATGCAATGGAATCAAAGACACGTATGTAGCAGTGGAGGCCACCCGTGGGAGATAATCGTTCTCTTAGATATCCTTTTGCCAGACGAAGGCTGGCAACGCGAGGAGGAGAATAGCGCAAAGAGAAGAGGTTCGTAGTGTGCGGGTTGGGACTGGACGACGGCTGGAGGACATGCGACGACGACGATGGAACAGCGGATGGTAGGGGCAGCCTCCTTCGGGTGTACGGTTCGTAGGGGTGCGCTGATTGATGCGCCATGGATAGCAAACTCTTGTCCCGTTTGAGTGTTCCCGGCAGGTGCCCGTAGGCCTGGCTTCTGTAAAGAGACGATGCTGGAATGAACCCCCTCCAGCGCCGTTTGATGTCAGGCTGTGATGGAGATGATGCTGATGATGATGTGAATGGGTTGGCGGAGGATGTTATTGCGCAGGATAGATTCCATTCGCCTTCTACCCCATTCCACTTCTCGTCCGCCTCCGCCTTCGAAAGACCCATCCATTTCCGAGACATGTTTCCATTGCATACATCACTTCACTTTTAGCAATTTCAACATTCTGGCCGCCATTTTCCCGCCATTTTGGTTTTCTTCCAGTGCTACATACGTGTCTTTGATTCCATTGCATGCCTAGAACCCATACATCTTAATTTTAATTGCAAAATCGTGTTCATATCACATACAATACCCGACTTACAGCCTTTTAAGCAATAGGCCGCCATTTTGGCCTCCATCTTGTTTTCCCATGCAACCGCTAAAAATAAAGCTTGCTAACCACGATTGTCGTTCTCAGGAGGGTCGAATTAGTCTAGAAAAGCATGTTAGCAAATTATTACATGGTTTGCTCCTAACTGTATCATTTCCAGATTCGATGCCGAGTCCAATTGGCGGTCATCTTTTTCCCCGCCAAAATGAGACCACTTGCTGTGGTCCGATTTCTTGCAACTTTTAGTATGTTAAACACCAGACCCAATATACCAGAAAATCATCATAAAACGCCTTCTTACAATTTTGCGGATCATTGCGTAGTTTGACCCGACTATACAACCTTTTTCATCAATTATAGGCCGCCATTTTGGCCGCCATCTTGTTTTCCCATGCAACCGCTAAAAATCAAGCTTGCTGACCACGATTTTCGTTCTCAGGAGGGTCGAATTAGTCTAGAAAAGCATGTTAGCAAATTATTACATAATTTGCTCCTAACTGTATCATATCCAGATTCTATGCCTAGTCCAATTGGCGGCCATCTTTTCCCCCGCCAAAATTAGCCCACTTGCCGTTGTGCGATTTTCGGCAATTTTAGTATTCATTCATTCATTCATTATTAGCATTTATATAGCGCCCCTCCAAGAAACTACTCAGAGGCGCTCCCAGCCCAGCCACGGCAAAAGAAAAAAGATTTCAGGGACTTAAGGAATAAGGATTGACTGGTCAGGTGGAGGAGATGGAGGTTAGGGGGAGGTCATTCCAGATTGACGGCCCCACAACCGAGAAGGCTCGACACTGTCTGGTAGCCAAGCGAGCCCGTGGAACAAGCAGTTGTCCCTTCGCAGCAGAGCGAAGGGCCCGACGCGCTTCAATGTCAGAGACTGGGCGACAAAGAATGCGCAGGTAGGATGGAGCGCAACCAAGGATACAACGTGAGACCAGGGCAGCAATTCGATAATGGATGCGTTGGGCTATTGGCAACCAATGCAGCACATCACGCATGTAGGTAGAAACAGAGGAAAATTTAGGGATTCGTCCAATGAGCCGGGCAGCAGAGCGCAGAACCCGATCTAACCGACCCAGAACCCCAAGGGGGAGGCCAACAAGGATTGAGCAACAATGGTCGATTCGACTAGTTACGAAGGCATGAACAAGAACTACCAGCGCATCATGAGAGAGAGAGCGTGCAATCACTCGAAGTTGACGAAGCTGGTAGTAACAGCTTCGAGCAACAAGATTGACATGCTGGCTGAGACTGAGTTCACAGTCAAGGGTAACACCCAGGTCACGTATGTTCATCACCAGACCCAATACACCATAAAATCATCATTAAACGCTTTCTTGCAATTTGTTCCGGGTTCACCGAAGTTTTTTCGTAGATTGACCCGACTATTAATGATTTTAGCCTGTAACGTTTCACTGGTTGCGCAGAACGTTAAACCATTATTTTGTCTATTGAAAACTTTCCTTAAATCATTGAAATTATGAAAAGAGGACATAAACGAGAAGGAACAGAAGGAAGGGGCAGTAGCGGTTCTAGAGTTTTTGACGGTGGGGGGAGGGCTAAGAATACTTTTGCAAAATAATATTTTAAAAGCTCTGAAACTTCTCAAAAGAGCCACACACAAGTGACGTCACGTAAAGCAGCTTGTTCACAGGCGCTCCTACAGCCGCCATTAAAAGCATTGACAAAGTTCGGCGTTTGATAAATTACCCAATTATTCTTCTCGGCGTGTTGGCGTCAGCAGCGATCACTCCGCTGTCACGACTGCATCTGTGTTACTCCACACGAGAAAATAGCAACGAGACGACGACACGTGACATATGATCCGATGGATATATTCATTCATTCAGTCGTCGTTTGGGTAATTAGTTTCGTTGGCTCACGATGTCATCGCATTGTTGTGATGAAGCGAAAACACAATACTGTAAGCCGTCGAAATAGAGACCTAGGCCTAGCCATAGACATCTGGATACATTGCATCCAAAGATACAGGAGTCCTAGGCCTATACAGGGTGCGCAGAAAAAAGACCCCCCTAGGTTTTTCGCCAATATCTTGGCCAAAAGTAAGAATTTCAAAATGAAATTTTACAGTCTTAAAGACAATTCATATTTACATATGATGGCCAGATTTCATCAAAATATTTCACACAAAGCAAAAGTTATGCCACTTTTAGGAAGGCCACCCACAGTTTTTTGACGATTCAAAAACGTAACGTAACAAAAAGTAGGTTTTTGCCAATATTTTGGCCAAAAGTAAGAATTTCAAAATGAAATTTTTACAGGCTGATAGACAATTCATACTTACACATGATGACGGAAATTTCATCAAAATATTTAAAACAGAACAAAAGTTATATCACTTTTAGTGAGACCACCCTCGGTTTTTTGGATGATTAAAAAAACGTCAAAAAAGGTGGGTGTCCTCACTAAAAGTGATATAACTTTTGTTCTGTTTGAAATATTTTAATGAAATTTCGGTCATCATGTGTAAATATGAATTGTCTATCAGTCTATAAAAATTTCACTTTGAAATTCTTACTTTTGGCAAAAATATTGGCAAAAACCTACTTTTTGTTGCGTTACGTTTTTGAATCGTCAAAAAACGGTGGGTGGCCTCCCTAAAAGTGACGTAACTTTTGTTCCGTTTGAAATATTTTGATGAAATCTGGTCATAATGTGTAAATATGAATTGTCTATAAGCCTGTAAAATTTCATTTGGAAATTCTTACTTTTGGTAAAAATATTGGCAAAAAACCTAGGGGGGTCTTTTTTTTGGCGCACCCTGTAGTCGAAATCTCTACCCGAATGACTTGAGTGCACGCCTTGCATTGCGAAGTCTTAGATGCGGATTCGATTCTCCGGTGAGACGGCTGCAGTGTGAAAGGATCTTGAGTAAGACCGTCACACAGAGCCTGGGCCTAACTGCTATATAGGCGCTTTAGACGACTGGCTCTTTTTCGCTATAAAAGTGGTGACACCTATGCTTAATAATGGAGGAAATGCATGTAAGAACGAATATCATCAGTGGCAGATCCAAATATATAGGGCCTACAAATAGTTTCTTGACATAATCTTACAAGAACATTACAAAGAGGTGCGAGAAGTTGCACAAACAATAAGAAAGTTGAATCGATGCAAAATTGTACAAGAGCTTTTTCATGCATCTTCACATTGACGACGTACGTTAGAAAGTATCTTGTTTATACGAATGTCTGTCAGACAATGCTAATTCTTATTTCAATCGGATGCTGACACAGAAGACGGAGGTGAGCACAGATCTGCTGTATGAAAGCAAGCACATCTATGGGGTTGTACTAAAGTATTCTTAGCTCCCCTCCACAGTCAAAAACTCTAGACCCGCCACTGCTCCTTCCTTCTTGTCCTTCTTTATTATGTCCTCTTCTCTCCATCCGATTTAAAATCGCGTGATGCTCAGCCGTAGGTATATATATATATATATATGCCCCAAACGTATGTAGACCAATATATATATATATATATATATATATATATAATTATATATATATATATGTAGACCAACTTATAATATATATGTGTGTGGGGGTCTATCCGTCAATTCCACGATGATACGAATGCATAGTCTATATAATTATATGGAAATGGTCGGAAGGAAGCGATAACCTAGGTGGCGATGTAGACCTATGGTTACTTCATTAGCATGCAGAACTCCATTGATGCTGATGCTGCTGATGCTGCTGCTGATGCTGCTGATGCTGATGCTGATGATGATGCTGCTGATGCTGCTGCTGATGATGATGTTGGTGGCGGCATCGTCGATCGACGAATGCGACATCGTAACATGACTCGATTTATGTAACTTATCTTAAGTTTTATGCAACGAATCATCCAACATTTCGATGCAACGACGACGACGACGACAACGACGAGTCACTGGAGCAGCAGCAGCCATTCCACTGCCATTCTGCTGCCATTCCACTGCCATTCTATATACTGCCATTCTACAGGGTGGGTCAAAAAAGTAATCCCTACGGCTTTTTGTCAATATCTTGGCCAAAAATAGGAATTTTTCAAATCCAGCTTTACGGACTCGAAGGTAATTCATATCTACGTACAATAGCCAAATTTCATCGCCATATGTGAAACATAACAAAAGTTATATCACTTTAAGTGAGGCCACCCACCGTTTTTTGACGATTCAAAAACGCGACGCAACAAAAAGTAACAAAAAACCAATATAATTATTCTGGCCAATATCTTGGCCGGAAGTAAGAATTTCGAAATGAAATTTTAAAGGCTTAAAGACAACTCATATCTACACATGATGATCAGATTTCAGCAAAACATTTCAAACAGAATAAAAGTTATGGCATTTTTAAGGAGGCCACCCACCTTTTTTGACGATTCAAAGACAACGCAGCAAAAAGTAGCAAAAACACGATTTTATTAGGTCTCATCTCAAATAATTGTTATCAAATAGGCTTTAATAATTCCAGATGATCATTATTATTATTACCAGAGCTGTTTTTAAGGTTCTGGGAACGTCGGTACAAAAGCTACCATAGAGGTGCGTGCATGCCGGTTGAGCGACCGTTTTTGTCCAAAGCAATGTTCCGCGTGCATTAATTTAGGGCTATGTGTAGGCCTACTGCCACCTACATATAGGCCTAATACCTTATTAAGTGCCTAGACAGAAGTCATAGAACCCGTTAACACTTTATTTTCTCAATGTCATATACGCAAATGACAGATCGCTGCCTTCTGCAGCGAAAGTTTAGATGTCACAGGCAATAGAAATCAGGTAAGCCAAAACATCAGTCTGTATTTTCAGACCTACCTCAGTATCTCTCAGTCATGCAGTATGGTTAACTCTGAGTCTCTGCAGATAAATGTGTTGTGCCTACTCTAAACAGTCCTAATCCCACGTACGTCTCGGTTTTTTACATGAAAGCGTTAGCAACTTGGTCCAGTTGCAAGTCATTTGTAATATCGTTCTCAATCGACAAGAACGCCAAGTCGGAAGATCTATTGGTTGCTATTGTACTGCAGCGCAAAACAGGACACTATTCTAAAAGACCGTTCAGCGGAGGAGATTCCGACTGGTAGCGTTACGTCACATTCAGTAAAAATTACGTATGAAAACGTGAAATATCAGTAGCAACATAAATTATTGTAGGCTAGTAATACTCTAGACTTCAACGTATAAATCCTGTCTTACAAGATTAGTCATTGCACAAAAACGTGTCAGTAAGCAAGCACACAGCGTCAGTGAACTTAGTTAAATTAATATTTTCTTACACTTATTGATTTTACAAAAAAATTAACTAAGACTGAGACTCACCGCACAAGACATTTGGCCAATAGGCAGCAACAAAACTCGGCTCAGATCCAAACAGTTATTTGAGATAAAATTATTTGATAAAATCACAGTTTTGTTACTTTTTGTTGCGTTACGTTTTTGAGTCGTCAAAAACGGTGGGTGGCCTCACTAAAAGTGGTATAACCTTTGTTGTGTTTGAAATATTTTGATGAAATCTGGCCATCGTGTGTAAATATGAATTGTCTTTAAACCTGTAAATTCATGTTGAAATTCTTACTTTTGGCCATGATATTAGCAAAAAAAACTAATTTTTTGCGTTTCGTTTTTGAATCGTCAAAAAACGGTGGGTGGCCTCACTTAAAGTGATATAACTTTTGTTCTGTTTGAAATATTTTTTGTGATTTGACCATTGTACGTAAATATGAATTGCCTTTAAGACTGTAAAGTTTCATTTAGAAATTCGTATGTTTGGCCAAGATATTGGCAAAAAATCGTAGGGGATTACTTTTTTGCCCACCCTGTATATACTGCCATTCTACTGCCACTCTACTGCCATTCTGCTGCCATTCTGCTGCCATTCTACCGCCATTCTACTGCCATTCTGCTGCCATTCTATATACTGCCATTCTACTGCCATTCTACTGCCATTCTGCTGCCATTCTATATACTGCCATTCTGCTGCCATTCTGCTGCCATTCTACCGCCATTCTATATACTGCCATTCTACTGCCATTCTATATACTGCCATTCTACTGCCATTCTACTGCCATTCCACTGCCATTCCACTGCCATTCTACTGCCACTCTACTGCCATTCTGCTGCCATTCTGCTGCCATTCTACCGCCATTCTATATACTGCCATTCTACTGCCATTCTACTGCCATTCCACTGCCATTCTACTGCCACTCTACTGCCATTCTACTGCCATTCTACTGCCATTCTGCTGCCATTCTAAATACTGCCATTCTACTGACATTCTACTGCCATTCCACTGCCATTCTACTGCCACTCTACTGCCATTTTGCTGCCATTCTACCGCCATTCTATGATTCTACTGCCATTCTGCTGCCGTCGGAAAGAGATGAGCACCAGTGACCAGTCTGTTATGGTGCAGATGGTATTTTTTAATGGATACCAACCCATTGCAGCCTGAATCACTGACGACCAGACACAGAGACCATAGGCTTCTAATTGATCGGCGATATATAGAACAAAACAATGGCAATCGAAAGACTAACGCGAGTGATGCCAAAGACACGGTTCACATTGGACGACGAGACATTGGTGGAGCAGCGATCCAAATAATATTTTCTAAACAACTTTTATCGCTTCTCTTCAATCTAATGAATCTAATGACACTGCCAATGAATGTTGTTATTATTGCTAATGCACCACGTGACGACTGCAAGTGAGACACAGTCCATCGACTTCTGTATGTCGCATCACGTGACACCATCGTCAAAAACATCCGATGGAGAAATGCATTCGAGATGAGAGAGCTGACGGAAGCCATTATGATTTTTATCTCGGGATTTCTATAGCGTCACTATGTTATGGTTGTGAAACCTGGGACGGGGCCTGATTTCTCGGAGTTTCACTTTTTTTACTTTGGTCCGGAGGTCGTTGCCTGGCCTGGGATGTCACCGTGCCGGACACATTTGCAGCCTCGTACGAACATCTTACATCGCAAAACGCATGTGCGGCAGCGGAAAAAGCAGCTCGAAACAAGGCCTGCAAATATATTGCCATCTCGCAGTCGCATCACTTCGTTCCTGTAGCCATCGAAACCGGAGGAAGCTGGCACTCTGAGTCTCTGGAATTCGCTCAAGAGCTAGGAGGCAGGATTTCTGTAGCGACCGGTGACCAGCGTGAAACTAACCATCTGCTCCAGCGCATATCAGTCGCGCTCCAAAAATAGGAAACACGTTGTCCGTGTTGAGCACGACAGAACTTATCAGCCAAGACATTGAGAGGCCTAGGCCCTAATGTTGAAAACGATCATTTTTCTTGAATAATAATAGTAATAATAATGATAATGATAATGATAATGATAATGATGATAATAATAATAATAATAATAATAATAATAATAATAATAATAATAATAATAATAATAATAATAATAATAATAGTAATAGTAAGGCAGTAATAGTAATAATAATAATAATAATAATAATAATAATAATAATAATAATAATAATAATAATAATAATAATAATAATAATAATAATAGTAATAGTAGTAATAATAATAATAATAATAATAATAATAATAATAATAATAAAACACAAGAGACCATCTGGTTTGTCTCGTATAGACGAGACAAACCAGACCCCGGTCGGGGCCACACTGATCCTGTGGGCAGTGGGCAAACATCTGCCTATACGATGATAGGGTGGTACAACGCCTATGAGAAATTCCTACATCGCCCATGCAGACAGCGAATACGTTGGGAGCCACTGCGAAACACAAGCTGCTCTACGTGAAATGGAGAAGTAGAATATACGCGGGGTTGCCATCGTCACACCTCTTTCTGCCTATTGCTGTGGAAACACTGGGTCAGGGTTGGCTTCATCTCGTGTGGTTGGCCAACGTCTGTCGGTCGTTTCCGGAGAGCTGCGGAGTGTATGACCTTTCTCTTTCAGCACTTTGCCATCTGCTTTCAGCGCTGTATACGACGCCATAGCATTTCGTCGCAGTTTTACTAATGATGCGGAGGACGAGACCCGAGTTTCCAGATATTCAGCAACAGCTCCTCGCTGACTTAGCATAATTTTTATACTCCAGCTGAGGGATTATATGTACCGGGTACCTCGTGAAAAATGACTTTATGGATTTCAGCTTAGTTGCCTAATAGATGTTTTCACCCTTGCTTACCTCGTCCTCTTCCTCTATTTTTTGCGCAGGTTGATCTGCAAATAATTTGGTAGGACTACATGTAGGCTATACATTCTACTTTCCATAGATCTGCAGGAGATCACACGTACATCTAAAAGATTCATACAACTGTGCTTTGTGTGATCTCTACAGGGCGTCCATCCACCCGTTCGTCCCTCCGTCCGTCTGTCCGTCCGTTCGTCCGTCCGTCTGCTACACGCAGAAAATAATATTCATGCGCGGTGATTCACCTAATACACAACGCGTTCAGTGAGTCTTTCGATGAATCTGATGCTCGATCATCTACCGTTGCCCATCGTCTTTCGCCCTGAGTATATAATATATACATATTGTATACAATATATATTCATATATATATATATGATTATTAGAAGTGTCGTTTGGTGCATGTGACCTCATCGGTAATGACATTGGCAACTTAAAGGATTCATAGAATCTGATGAAACTCACTCAGATGACAGAAATAAAACTCTGATCGGGGCGTCGTACAGACTCAGAGGGTCGGTCGGTCGGTCTGTCGGTCGGTCTGTCGGTCGGTTGGTCGGTCTGTCGGTCGGTCGGTCGGTCTGTCGGTCGGTCGGTCGGTCTGTCGGTCGGTCGGTCGGTCGGTGTCCATAAGCTTCATTGATGGTGACCGTTGACTGTTGGAAGTACGCCTGGCGCCGGTGTAGTGCGATATACTATCCTGGCAACAAATACTATCCGGCCACGCCCACTTCGCTGCTATGATGCAATTTCGCACGACTTACGTGCGAAATCTAATCCGTTGACAAATACGATCCGGGTGGCTGGCAGTAACTATATAATACATATCAATGGGGCCTACGCTGGTATATATAGGCCTACCGACATGGTGCCGTTTCCTTGCCGTCTCAAGGTATTTTAGCAAAGCGATGAAAAAAGGCCTCCTTGAGTTATTGGCTCTCGGTCGACTTCGAAGGTCAGAGAAACATCGTAGTATATGCAGAGACAGAATAGCAATGATCTTCTTGACCGATTTTCTCTCAACTGCCATCCGCGCCTCTCTTGGACGATAAGAATCATGTTGTTGCAAGATGTCAGTACCAGTATCAGCAGCAGACCAGACAGCTTCCACTCTCCTCCCACGGGATAAGAGTGACGCTGTCGCCGTCATAGTCGTCGTTGTCAGGGCTTCGTCTCCCGTAGGACCTGACTGGTTGGCTCCTTTGTTAGAGTTAAACCAGCGCTGATGAGGTCAGGCCACTGCAGCTGTCATTTATAACGGCGTGTGTCCTCACGCTAGCCGACCGTGACATGAAATACGCTGCACTGCAGGCCATCTGATATCATGACCGCCGTCGCCGCCGCCGCTGCAGCACAGGACCTTCACGTGGAGAGGGATGGGCACAAGGATCAGCTCTGAGACGCAGGTCAATTTCTGTGTGGATGGCCTCATCATCAAGCCTCACACCAGAACACGGTCTGATGGGCAATACAATGCCAGAAGCCAATCGCCCGAATATGGTGACGGGGCTGCTATTATTCTGACTTAAGTTGGTGTCAGTCGGATATGTTATAGAGGAACCATTAGGACTGTCAGTTCCCATGCGACGAATGACCAATTCCTGGCCGATTAATTGTCTGTAGAAGAAGGATATTTCCGGAACAAGAGCACCAGATTCTGCTGACCATAGTCCCAGAACTAATGCAAGAGGTTGATTACAGAATACATGCAGAGAAGTATTATTATCATCATCATCATCATCAACTCATCATCATCGTCATCATCATTATGTTTGATTGATTGATTGATTGATTGATCATCATTGTCATCATCATCATCAACTCATCATCATCATTAGCATCGTCATTTTCATTATCACTCTATTTTATGAGCACCCTGTATCGGATATTAAAGGGAAATTTGAGCTCGCGTGCAACTCGATCGTATGCACTGTGGATTAGCAGAAATATAGCCTACTCATATTATATTTTGCTAGGACCATATACGCCCATTTATCATTGATTTTGGACAGACCAAAGAGATTGTGGGGAATTTAAAAGTCTTTTTCATCAGACAGGATATTTGTTTGCGTATATATATTGTCAGATATCGTTAGTTGAAGTCAAGCCTCGAGGAAAGACTATAAGTCTTAGGCTTATCCCGTTTATGAAGTTCTTTAAAAGAAATTTTTATAAAGATAGAAAACACTTTTTTAAGCTCTCTCTCTCCCCTCTCTCTCATTCTCTCTCTATCTCTTTCTCTCTTTCTCTCTCCTCTCTTTCTCTCTCTCTCTCTCTCTCTCTCTCACTCTGTGTGTGCCTCTCTCTCTTTCCCCCTCTCTCCCTCCCTCCCTCTCTTCCTCTCTGTCTCTCTCTCTCTCTTTCCCCCTCTCTCCCTCCCTCTCTCTCTCTCTCTCTCTCTCTCTCTCTCTCTCTCTCTCTCTCTCTCTCTCTCTCTCTCTCTCTCTCGGCTTTAGCATACGATCTATCTAATATTATATGTCTGAAAGTTTGTCCTTCTGTTTGTATGTCCGGATGTATTTTGAATTTCGTCCCAGACCCTACTCGGAAATGACAGCGATTCGTTTTACCAAAATTTTTGCAATTGATTCTTACTCAAATTTGTAGTTCAACGCGACTATTTTCAGCTGTCAATTCACATATTAACCCGACTACCCGAGATGTGAACATTTTAACTTCCACGCGATAAGCGTCTACAGATTCAAAAGATAATTCATGTTGTTCGCCTCCATTGCCTAGCAGAGTCCTACAGCCAATGGCATGACGGTTTGAGGTCGCGTGATATTAACTTCGATCGAAAATATTTGTGAGGATTATTCTGGGCTTATTTCTTCTGATCCACCCGAGAAAAACATAAAGATCGCGATCCAAAAATAGTTCCATATTTTAAATTTCGCTCTTATAAAAACGATATATTAGGGACTGTATATGTTCACTAAACTCATGACGTCATTATTTTGAGCTCAAATCTTTACGTCACATCTGGCCTAACCGCAATTAAGTATGATCGCGTAGCAAAAAATGATGTTATGGACGTAAATAATGCGAATATAACTGCAAATAATTGGAATAAAGAAGCGTAGATTTCAAAAACTTCCTTCATCTAAGTGGCAAAGAACAATTTATGAAAAAAGAACGTTGCGGTGAATGGTAGTGACTTTTCAGAAAAAGTCGTTTTTCTCAGTTACGTGTCGAGTGGACTTAACGGGTTTTGGAAATAAGCTCTTCAATTATTGACCAGACCTTTACACCTAGCGGACAGGTTGGTGACTTCTCCTTAACGCGGGGGGGGGGGGGGTCAGCGTGAGGGCAAAATACCGAAATTTTGGGGTCGATGGAAGGCGGGGTGAAAATGGCGGAGTGGGAACGAGGTCAGGCGTGGCTGGGGATAAAAACTTATATTTCCCGGGCAACGCCGGGTAATTCAGCTAGTAATAATAATAATTCAGCTAGTAATAATAATAATAATAATAATAATAATAATAATAATAATAATAATAACCCATGATCCGATGGAGACATCATACCTGTTCCAGCGGATCTCAGTGGCTCTTCAACGAGGGAATGCTATCTGCCTCTCGGGAACAATGCCACTGCTCCCCGAGCTGTGAATGACATTCAGCTGAACGACTTTTCCACCTGTTGAAGTGATAATAATAATAATAATAATAATAATAATAATAATAATAATAATAATAATAATAATAATAATAATAATAATAATAATAATAATAATAATAATAATAATAATAATATGACCGTATGACCGCCGCTTCTGGTGACCCTCGTGAGACTGTGCACTTATTCCAACGGCTATCGATATGCACTCAAAGATTCAACGCCATAGCATTCAGGGGCACTTTCACACAACCAACCGGAGTCGAGGACGACCAGCCATACCAACAATAATTGCATTATGTATTAGGCTTTGCATGCATCTGTGGGAATACAATTAGCACATTTTGCTAGTGTCTAGCCTATATAGTGCTCACCGTTAATCAGTTCCAGCCAGTTGATGTTGCTCTGTTGGTTTTGAAAATAATAATAATAATAATAATAATAATAATAATAATAATAATAATAAGTGCTTGCGGTCTCAGGCTGGATGACGAGGCGGTTAGGATAGCGGTGGGCCTCCGCCTAGGAACCGTCATCTGTCATCCACACAGCTGCCCGTGTGGCACTCTTGTGACCGCTGAAGAATCGCACGGCCTCTCGTGCCATCTTGGTCCAGGTCGTCAGGCCCGTCATGCGGTCCTGAATGACCTAATCTGCAGGGGCCATGTCATGGCCAAAAGTGTTGAAAAATAAGAGCCATGGACGCCCCTTAACTCTCCAAAAGAAGTGCCTGGACGCCCTTACCTTTCTAGTCTGTGCTCGCCAATAAGTGGCTGGACGGCGTTCAGATTTTAAAACAAGTGCATGGACGCCGTCCATGACCGTCCAGACACACTTTAAGCCCTGGGCCTTGTTCAGGCGAGCATTCCGGCAGTTAAGGAACCACCTGGCTTGTCAAGGTCGGATGGTAAAAGACCTGACGGCCTTACTTTGATTCCCTGGCGTTCAGGTCGTTGTTTGACCTGGGACGCAACAGTGGCAGACACTGTGGCTGCCTCTTTTCTAGCCACAACCTCCATTCGGATGGGTGGCGCTGCAGAACTGGCTGAAGCCAGGAAAAACACAAAATATGCACATTTGATGCAAGTCTACCACTTTGTCCCATTGGCTTTTGAAACAATGGGACCAATTAACGCCAAGGGACAGGCATTTCTCGCCGACCTGGGTCGTCTCTTCAGCCAAATTTCAGGCGACGCAAGAGAAACAAGCTTCTTGTTTCAGCGCCTGTCTGTTATCATTCAGCGTTTTAATGCGGTTGCGTTCCACAGCACTTTTGCTCTTCCAGATCTTGACATGGATGGCCACTCCAGAGTTTAAATTTCTTAGTAATATCTGACACCTGAGGGATAATAGATACCTCGGGTAAAAAAAAAATAATAATAATAAAACACAATAAAGCATAATAGAATTACCTATAATTTTTATTTCTTAGGTAGAGCAGCCAACCTCCAACTCCTTATAGGTCCATATTATATGAAGTTTATGAAGTTTAAGAGTCGCAAATAAGAGTATGGCATAGCATCAGTTTTGTCCATATATGGCTTTTTGATATTGCCATACAATTTGATGCAATAAAGCATTTGCTTTAAACAGCGCTTTAAGAAGACTGTTTATACATAATATATAATATATATAAAATATACATTTATGTAAGCCGATGTATAAATGTATATATATATAGTCTACATAATTATATGCACATCTGTTTGGTCGTGGTCTGAGGTCAAATAAACGCTTGGCATCATTTTCGGCAGCCGTGACGAGCAGCCTCACGCCAACGATGGAGTCTGCTGCTGCTGCTGCTGCTGCCGCCGCTAAAACCAGATTATCTCTGCAAAAATGTCTGTTAGGTGCTTCGAAATGGGGAAGACATGACTGCAATTGACTCTTCTATTCCTTGCCATAGTATACCTCGCAGTGGTGGTGCTGGTGGTGCTGGTGGGGGGAGGGGGGTCGAGTGGCTGGAACCGTCGCAGAGCAGATGGACAGAAATTCCTATTTCCTTCATCGATTTCTCTACCGACAAAGTCTCCTTCTTGCAGCTTTCACTGGAAAAGAAAGTCAACGCAACAGACAAAAGCGACTGAAATGAAGTTCTCGATGAAGCGCAAACATACTTACAAGACTTAGAACACTATTCTATACTTGCATTGTGTTCATTTCTTTGCTTATTCTTTCTTTCATTCATCCATTCATCCATTCATTCATTCATACATACATACATACATACATACATACATACATACATACATACATACATACATACATACATACATACATACATACATACATACATACATACATACATACATACATACATACATGGGTCTACATAAATGTATACGTACATAAATACATGCATACGTACATAAATACATACATGGGGGGGCCCGGTAGAGTAATGGTTAACACGCTGGCCAAGAGTGCGAGAGGTAGTGAGTTCGAGCCCCCGTTGGGCGGATTTGCTTTGTAGGCTGCCATTGGCGCCGTGTAATTACAAAGCTGTCTGTTCAGTTGGTAGTTAAGTTTAATTAAGATTACTGCATAACATGTAAATGTAAAGCGCAGTGCGTCTTGCAGGCGTTTCATTAAAGAAAATATATTATTATTATTATTTATAGTTACATACATACATATTATACTTGCATACAAGCACACATACAGTACATACATACATATTACATACGTACGTACAATCGTCGTACATACATACATACATACATACATACATACATACATACATACATACATACACACACACATACATACACACACACACATACATACATACACACATACATACATACATACATACATACATACATACATACATACATACATACATACATACATACATACATACATACATACATGGAGTCTCTGTTGGTTGCTGCCCCTGCAGGTGATAAAGATGCTGGTGATCGTCGTGACATTGTTCGCCGTCTGTTGGCTTCCGCTGCATATCTTCACTCTCGTCATGGACTTCAATCCTCAGCTGAACAGTGAAGGTCAACCAGAGCCGAGCAGCGCCGGTGTCGCCATCTATACGACCGTTCATTGGCTGGCCATGTCCAATAGTTTCGTCAATCCAATCATATACGGTTTCCTTAACGACAGCTTCCGGGTGAGTAGCCTACATCTCCATTAACCTGTCCCCCCCGCAGTTGCGGCGCTACCATAGGTCGTGAAAGGCCATTTGACTGTCCTGTTTTACTTTCGATCTACCTTATGATCTGTAAAAAAAATTGAACTGTTAGTATCTTCTTCAGGCCTGCATTGAATCTCTTCAACCAGCTAATCGATATAACTCCTTCCCATCATCCCATGGCCTCAATTGACCCGATCTGCTGAAATTGTAGAGGCTTGTAGCTGGTGCCTCCACTGCCCTCTTCTTCTAAGTTCTATGCAAAGCGCCGTTGCCGTAAAACAAGGCAGCAAAAAATGATGTCACAGTCCGAGCAGCGACGGCAGTTTACAGGAAATGTTAGAAATCTAAGCGATTCTAAAGTTTGCTTCTCACAATTTTTATTATGCTTTGGTGTTCCAACTTCCAAGTGCATTGATGCGTGAAGTTCATAGCAAGCAGTTTTGGTATATAATTTATACACTTGTAATGTGAGTGCGTGGTTTTCTTTGTTTAGCATGACCTCAAGTGGTTACTGGGTCAGTGCTTTTGGTGGTGCCCTCGTTTCTGTCGCTGCTACGATGCAGGTCATCAGCTCTACCTAAGCGAATACAACACTCAGATGTACAACAGCCAGAACAACCTACGACCTCAAGACACGACCGTCAATTGTCAAGACAACAATAAGTCACTTAATCCGCAGCCACCTTCCAGTCGCCAGCGGCTCCTTAGAAGCGACGAATGAGAGACATGGACAAAACGATGAAGGTTGCTGCAGAGACAACGAGTGCAACGCAATGCAGTGCAATGCAGTGCAATGCGGTGCAATGCGGTGCAATGCAGTGCAATGCAGTGCAATGCAATGCAATTCAGTGCAGTGCAATGCATGGAGCGACTAGACGAACAGACCATTGTTATTATGAATGGTCGCGTGAAAACTGGGCGCAGGCTTCACTGCTCACGTGGGATTGGAAAGAGAGAGAGGACTGCAGTGCAGAGATTAGGATGAACGAAATCATTCAAGTCGTCCCTTTATGTCAGTTATATATTTATTGAGGTTACTGGCCACGTGTGCGATTTGCATGGGAAAATAATCCTTCTCATCTATATATAGAGACAGACCAACTGCCACGGTTCAGGTGGTCTATTATAATTATATG